>JAODAL010069294.1:0-16419 GCA_025379985.1 Phyllomedusa bahiana | reverse complement strand
TAACCCCCCTATTTTTTTGATAAGATCTTATACAAGCCTATATTACCGCCATATAGTGACCATATAATTGTATATACCAGTGTACACAGGTGCCCTACAGACTGTATATTACTACCATACAGTGACCATATAGGGGTAGACACCAGTGTACACAGGCTCTGCAGACATATCAATGATTACATGCAGTTACATCTTGAGACTTTCGTTGACTTTCCCTTTTGTTCTGCATTTGGTCAAGACCATCATGATGACTTATCCCAGCCACCACTCGTTCCTGCAGATTTAAACACAAATATCTTAGAATCCTCACTTTTCCATCACCTCACTTTCTGCCCCCCCACCTCTGTACAAACTTCCCAAGGGTGGGAGAGCAGGTACCTCTAACCTGTGCCACAGGTTAGAGGCACAGTCTCTTAGAGGGGAGGAACAGAGGATTCACCCCCTGGAGATTGTATTACAGCTAAGGCCTGTATCCCTCAGAATCATGTTACCAGGTAGACTCCCATTAGATAGGTTGGTAAGCTCTTAAGGTCTCAATTAGGCAGGTAGGCTACAGGTAGGTAGTTAGATTGGCCCTAGGTAGGCAGTAGTTAGGCCCCAGTTAGGTAGGCAGCTCCCAGGTAGATAGGTAGGCTGTAGGTAGACCCACAGGTAGGTTTCAGGTGGCCCCAAGTAGGTAGGCTACAGGTAAGTAGGTAGATTGGCCCTAAGCAGGCAGCCCCCAGTTAGCTATGTAGGCTGTTGCTAGGCCCCTGGTAGCTAGGCAGGCAGGGGGCTATAAAAAGGAGGCTTATGCAAGGTAAGCAGCAGGTGGTTTCATGCAGGGCTAAAAGGGAAGGTCATTTATAGGTATCAGGCTAAGGGCTACGGAGGGTCGGGCATAGGCTATAGGGGGTCATATAGGAAAGCCAGAAGGAAGGGGTCATAATAGCCCTCTATAGGGGTCATATAGGTAGCCAGGCAGGGTCAGGTAGGCTATAGGGGGATAATATAGGTAGCCAGACAGGGTTAGGTAGACTATAGGGGGGTAAGGTAGGCTATAGGGAAAGTCATATAGGTAGCCAGGCAAGGTGAGGTAGGCTATAGGGGGTCAAGTAGGTAGCCAGGCAGGGTCTGGTAGGTAGCCAGGCAGGGTCTGGTAGTAGGTAGCCAGGCAGGGTGTGGTAGATAGCCAGGCAGGGTTTGGTAGATAGCCAGGGTCTGGTAGGTAGCCAGACATTGTCTGGTAGGTAGCCAGACAGGGTCTGGTAGGTAGCCAGAGAGGGTCTGGTAGGTAGCCAGGGTCTGATAGGTAGAAAGGGTCTGTTAGGTAGCCAGGGTCAGGTAGGTAGCAAGGCAGGCTACTTTAATGTTAAAAAAATAAGAAATACCTTACTCACCTGTGCCATGGTCCCTCGATGCAATCAGCTCAGCTCCAAGTCAGTCTGTGCTCAGCACGGGCGGCGCGATGATATGACGTCATCACATCGCCCACGTCAGCACTGTGGGATGGCGCCTGGTAGCAGATTAGCAGAGCGGAGTGCTGGTGGCGCTCCTCGCTGCTAACACCAAGCAGTCCTGTCTTTGAACGCTCAGACCGGGCTCAGGCCCCGCAGCTCCGTGTCCACCAGCAGTGAACGGTTATTTTCGTTGCCAGCGGGTACAGGAGCAGAACTACTGGGGTAGCAGACGGGGTAGCAGCTGCCCTGGGGCCAGGCCCCCTTATAGCCCGGGCCCCGTGGCAGCTGCTACGTCTGCCGTCCGATAGTTACGCCCCTGAGTGTTAGAGAGTATGTACCCATTAGCTTTGCAGAAGAACACTGCTTAAATCTTTATGCAGCAATTTAATTTATAAAACAAATTTATGTTACATGTACATTAATGTTAACATTAAAACCCCCTTCCTCATATTGTGTAAATAACCATCGCCATCAACATCTCACAAGACTTGTAGTTTTGGAGATGCACAATTTGGGCCTTGACCTTTGTTAATTTTTCCATATTAACTTCAAGAACTGAATGTTCACATGCTGCCTAATGTTTCCTGCCGCTTGATAGGTGCCATTGTCATTTTCTATATTATACTATTCTAATGAATGCTCTGGACCCTAGAATGTGGTATGGTGCCTTCTCTGTGATACAAGCAACCTGGTGATATCATTGTGATATCACCACTGTTCTACAATAGACTAGCTAGTGGCCCTAAGCCGGATTGGCATCAAATTTCTTTTGTGGTAAAGTTAAATAAAAAATAAAAAATAAGTTCCAGCATGGGGAACAAAGTAAAAAAGAGACAAAAAACAATTCCAGAACTAAGTTTTCTTCTTCTCCTCGGAATAATGAAATACAGGTTATCAAACAGTTGTGTGTACCACAGCAAAATGGAACCAATAATAATTACAGATTAAACAGATCTGTCAACAGAAAATTAAGCAAAGTAGCATAAAGTTTTAATTTGTTTAAACTTTATGAATTTTTGAATCTTGTATCACCACAATCATATTGACCTGTAGAATAAAGGTAACATGTAATTTTTACCACACATTTAAAGCAGTAAAAAATTGCCATCAAAACACAGCTAAAAATACAACTTGCCTTGCAAACAAGTAATTATATAGTCATGTCAGTAGAAATATTTAAAATTAAAATAAAAAATAAAAATGTACCTACCCCCAAAAATTTAACGGGTTTTTTTCTCCACATGATTAGCTTTAAAAATGCAGGCAATTGTTGTCACGGGGCGAGCCAAGGCTGTCCCCACAACCACAGACACACCTTTTTTCTACTCCCCTTCCTTTCCCTCCCCCCCCCCACCATTCCAAGTGCCTACTGCGCCCGTCATTACAGCGATGTGTAAGGAGTTTGCATTGTTTTAGAATGGTGGTCAAGTGGGAAAACCGGAGCCGGTTTTTGGAGAACTGGACCACCGGAGAGCCCTGGGTTTGACGGGTCCTGGACTGGGATCCATCTTGGAGGATGGGACAAAAGACATCCTTTTCATCAATCGGAAGGCGGTAAAGAAGGTGTTGGCCAAAAGAATTACCAGCCTGTATAAGAAGGGGGGTTAGTTTCCACAAGATTTCGGTCCAAGGGGGTCCTTGGGCTGCTGTGGTGAAACGTCTTCCCCCCGAACCATTTGTTCCAGAGGAGTTCTGGGAGTAAGAGGAGGTTCCATCAGAGATCCCTGCGGGGGCGAACAGTTGAAGCTATCATGAGGGGAGGAAGACCTCTCTAGCTATCATACAAGATGCCCAATTTTGAGGGACGTGTAATATTTGTGGGTTTGAAAAAAGAAAGGGGGGAAAACTGGGAAAAAACCCGAGGAAGAAATCTACATTTCCAGGGAAAAGAGAGAAAAGTCTGGAAAAAGCCGAAAATGGAAAAGCTAGAAAGGTTACCCTGAGGCGGTAGTGGGAAATTTTTGGAAAAGCAAGTTGGCACAGGAACAAAGGTTCAAGGAGGACCCCTCGTGATCGTGTGGTTGCTGACGCTGCTGGGTGCGAAGATATAGTACTGCTGTGTGGATTGAAAGTATCTGCAGAAAGGACAGAAATAAAAGCTCCTATTCCAAATGTCAGCGGCACACTATCAACTAAGAAAACATCAAAGGCATATAGGAATTTGATCAAAAGTCTGAACGTCAAACCGGCCCCAAGAGAGGTAAGTTTTAGTGTTGGACTACGTGCTGGGGTCCCTTGCGCAATTGGGAGGTGAGCTTAAAACTTTTGATCAAAATGGAACTAAGAACCCAAAATTTTTTTATCCTTGCAGAAAAGCATTTTTTCAAAAAAATTTCCCATTGCCCTTTTTTGTTTTCTTAGTTTATAGTGTTCGCTGAAATTTGGGAATAGATGTATGTTTTGCCCTTTCCGTGTGCACCTATACTTATTTTTTTAAAAATGTTTTTAGATGTATAGCCAAAAAGTGTTTTTTTTGAAATAAAAAGCTCCTTACCAATGGATCTTGTATGTTTCAAGTTATTATCATGGGATATATGTCCCCAAAAAACACCTCTCCCTGCAATACAAAAGAACTTTAGGATGTGGTTCCTAAGGGCAACGGGTGTCGCTTCGCCTCCATCCGTTGCAGACACACTTGTTTCCTCTCTCTTCCACACCGTTGGCAACCTGCTGCTATATGCTGTTTAAGGAGAGTGTATTCACCAACTCTCATTTAAAGGGCCAGTGCGCCCCACCCAGCTTTTCCAGAACCAATGCTCTGTGAGCTTGTTCTATTTAAGTACTTCTCCCTCACTTCACATTGCCAGTCTGTTGGTGTTGTGTTTATGAAGCCACAAACCTTTGGATTCTATTCCTGTTTTTCTTCTTCAGTTTGACATTGACTTACGTTTTTACTCCTCCTGCCCTGACTAACCCCCTTACCTGTCTTGTTGTATCTGCAGCCCTGCCTTTTGCCAGTGACACGATTTCGACCTGCCCCCTCTACTAACTGAACGCCCGCCGTCCTGCAGTGACCCCCTAAGGAAAGCGGGCCCGTGGTCCTTTACAGCGGATTCCAATACCCTTGTGGGGATTGAGGGTAAAAAACAGGGGTTCCTTAGACACTGCTCGGTGAGGCCTTATGAAAAAACTGCAGCTGACACAGTGGATCCACCTCCACAAGTCACAAAAAATAATAAAAGGGTATTTCCCAATTTCTATTTGTTTGTTTTGCTTTATTTCAGAGCTAGGGCAGTTCTTATATCCTGCATGTATGCAAAAGTTTACTTAGGTAACCAACCAACTCTTTCAGTTCTAGCAGCCTTGGCCAGAATAGTCACTCTCTGCTGTGTCTTATCAGTAGCACAAGAGCTTGTTTATTTTTCTTATTGACAAACTTTAACCCTTTAACCTTGTGGCCTGCTGTTAAAACCCTGTCATCAGCAATGTCTCTTAAAGGGAATGTTTAATCAGAAAATGATCTTTTGTTAAACACATTTTTTAGGAATTTTTGGTTATGATTTTTTAAAATTTTTATCAGTATCATTATTTTTAGAAATACTGCAGTTTTTAGGCCACTACACCTAATTATAGTCTGAACTTATGTTTTAGGAAAAATTTTCAGCAGTCTTTCAATTTCCCAAAAGACAGGATAACGCTAAAGGTGGCATAATATTATTTTCTAATTGTATTTAATAGGGTCCCCACCCTTCAATAGGGAAAAAGTCAACACCCCCCCCCCCTTCTCCCTTCCTGCACAGTCATTTTTTCCCCAGGTCAAAGACCCATCCCTAAAAAACTTATTTTGCAGTCAGTGGGCCTGCCCCTTTTTCACAGGTCCCAAGTTTCATGTTGCTGCTGAAAAGCATTTCTCAAAAATGCTTTTTTTAAAAAAGCACCCCCAAGGGCCGGCTTTTCTCCATAATTCATTTTACAAAAAACGGAAATAAAAATTAAAAAAATCAGAAAATAAAAGGGGTTAAAAATTTAAAAAGAATAGGTTTCGTTTTAATATTTTTAAATTTGTAAAGTTTTGGGGCCAACACTAAACAGTAGTCTGTGTTTTTTTGCGGGCCACCCTTTGGTTTTGCCCGGGCCTGTGTGCGGGAAAGGGGACCCAGCAACACCTGGGGGGAGGAAAGGGCCCCCAAAAACAGCCAAATAAAATAAAGGGGAAAACCTGAGCAGGGCTTTTTAGGGGGAAGGGTTGGTTTTGTAAAAAGGGGTTTTTGTACAAAATTTTGGGCTTTGGTAAATTATTGGGGATTATGAAAGTTGGTGTTTTTCTTTAATTTTTTTTGGTATAAAAGGTGTGTACAGGACGGGGGTGTACAGTGTGAGTGTGTTTTGTGAGCTTTTGGTTGGGAAACACGAATTCGAAAAAATTTTATTGCAAAGTACCCAAATTTTTAAGTAAATTATTTCCTTAAAAAGGTAAAATTGGAATTTTTTCCCCCGAATGTGGGTTTTAAAAAAACCCCCCAAAATTCCAATACAGGCAAAAAAATAAAACCATAAAATTTCCAAAAAAATTATGTGTAACAATAAAAAATTACACTGGGAAAATATTGATCCCCATGGGAAAAAATTTTAAAGGGGGAAAAGGGAAAAAAATGGTTAAGTTTTAACCGAAAATTTCCCTTGATAAAAATCTGCTGAAAATTTTTCCCTGGGAAAAAGGAAAAAGTGAAATGAGGGTGGAAATGTCAGCCCCAAAAAAAAGGACCCCAAAAACCCCGGCCCAAGTGAACTGGTTTAAAGAAAAATGAAAAAAAAAGTTGCTGAAGGGCCGCCCATAAACCCTACCTGAACCCATAGGAATCTAGGGAAAAGAAAACTAAAGCTCAGATTTTTATAAAAGGAGCTAAATAAAAAACCTTTCCGGTTTTTTAAAAAAAAAATTTTTTGTTGTTTTTGGGGAAAAAAATGGGCCAAATTTCACCTAAAGAATTTCATGAAAATTTGTTTTCCTTTTAAAAAAGTGGGTCCCAGCTTCTATTCGGGGCATCAACCACATCCTTCATGTTGTTTGGGTTTGTTTCCTGCCCCCTTTCTTTGAATCTTTCCTTGCCCCCCACAAAGGTGAGATTTGCTGGACCCCCGGGGAAACTTTTTGAAAACACCCCCATAAAGTTCCATGATTGACAAATGCCACGGGTTTGCACATCCTGTGCAATGTATGAAACCCTTAAACACCCCTTTTTTTTGGGGGTTTGCATTTGCTTTTGCAAGATATGTTTTAATTACTGCACTTTTAGAAGTCCCGGATCCTGGTCTAATGGCAAGGGGGGCAACACTGAAAACCTTTTCCCAATTTGGGAAGGGAAAGTAAGCTGCTATTGAGAAACCACTGGAAAAGTTTTTGGATTTTTGGGGGAGGGTGGCAGAATGGAGGTGCAGGGACATGAGGCAGCAAAGATGGGAAAAACAGAAAAGAAGAAAGAAGGGTGGGGGGGGGAAAAAGTGTCAGGGAGGCTAGTCCGGTTTGGCACCCCCCAACAAATTGAAAAGATTGTTGGCAGATGAGGGGGTTTGCCCAATTTTCCAGAATAGCCCCCTGCTTCCCCCAGCGGGGAAAACTCCCCCGGCCCTTTGCTCCGAAAAGATGGGAAAATTAGGAGTGCAGGGCAGGTTTGGGAAGGTGCTCGTAGGGGGGGGGGATTTTAAAAAAAAAATTTTGGGGGGAAAAGACGGGGCAATCTGCCAAAAAGCCCAACCCGGGAAATTGTCGAAAATTTTTTTAAAAAAAGAGGGGGTTTTTTTAACCTGGGGAGTTGGGACATTTTTGTAGATCGGGTTTTAAAAAGATTGCTGGAATTTGGGGAATGGGGGAAAATTTTCCAGCGGGTTTTGGTCCAAATTTTTTCCCAATGAAAAAAGTTAAGGTAGGTGGATTTGCCCTTAAAAAAAGTTTCTTCAGGGTTTAGGCCCAAAAAAAACCTCTAGGAAAAAGGGATTTTCCAAAAGGTAATTTTTAAAGAAATTATTACCCGGTTCCAGGGGCCACACCAAAAGGGGACTAAAAAAAAATTGGGTTTGTGGGGAAAGAAAAGATTTGGGTTTTTTGGAGAAACTGGGCCCTAAACTTTGCCCTTGGGGGAAAAAAGGGGCCCGGGAAATTTGGGGGGAATATTTAAACTGGGGAAAAATGGGGGGAAAAGGGGTGCTACAAAGATAGTGAAAAAGATAGTGAAGATAAGGGGTGGGAATTCTTGTTTAAAACGAGGAAAGAGGGGGAAAGTGAGGGGTGTAAAGAAATTTAAAAAACTAAAAAAATCTTTTTAAAATTGCGTGCTGCCCCAAGAAAGGGTTCTCACCAACAAAATAAATTTAAAAACAAAAAAATTATAATTGCTAAAGACAAATATGACATGGGTGGGGATACCTGGGGCCCCATGGTAGACAAGGCTAAAAGGGGGGTGGGTTAAAACTTAAAGGTTTAAACGTTTATTTAAAAGGGGAAAATAAACAAAAGAAGGGGGGGGTTGTTTTGAAAAATTCCTTTCTGAAGTAACATGCGGGAAAGATATAGATACGGGAAAAATGAACATGTAAAAAATCATTATGGGGAGATATAAATGGGGGGTTAAATAAACAATAAAAAATTCTACTGGGGGTTTTATAGGCCTTTCTCACAAAATCAAAAGAAAAATTTTTTAAAAAAAAATAATCTTTAATAGTTTATGCATTAAAAAAATTTTCCCCTTTTTATATAAAAAGGGCCTTTCCCCAACTTATACCCAATATTACAAATATGAAAAACTGAAATATTTTAAAAATGTATATTTTTATGTTTTTTAAAATTTCCCTTTTATTGTCTCTTTTTTTGTGAGTTGCCCTTCTATAGGCCCCAATAAAAAAAAAAATATGGAAGATTTACCCCCTCAGACAAATAAAATGAGGGGCTAAGCTAATCAGAATAAAAGGGTTTTTTTATGGGCGCCCTTTAACTACCCAGGACTTTAAGTTGGGAAAAACTGAAAACCTTTTAGCTTCTTTAAAAGAAAAAAGGTTTTTTTGTCAAAAAACAAAAAGATAATTACTTTTCTCAAAATGGTTGAAGGAACTGATAAAAAGGAAAGGCTTTTTTTTAAACTTTATATTAAACTAAAAAAAAATTTGGCAAAAGTAACAAAGGTTCGGGTTGGGGGGGCCCCCCTTTGGGAAAATTTAATTTGCCCATAAAAAAAAATTAAAATTTCCCCCAAGGTATTGTTTTGGGAAAACAAGGTTTTTAAAAAATTTTGGAAGAAACAAATATTAAATGGGGGGAATTTTTAAAAACATTTTTTGGCCCCCATGTGAGGGGTTTTCTTTAGGGAAATAAAATCATTAGAAACAGGAAAACCCAATGTTGTAAAACAGAGATGTAGCCCCCCATTAAATATAACAAAATTTAAAGGGGTTTTTCAGTAAAAAAACCCAGGGAGGGGCAGTGGAAGGAGGGCCGTTTAAAAAAAGTTGAAAAGGAAAAAAAAATAAAATTTTTTTAAAATAATTAAAAAAGGCCCAGCAAAGCTAAAGAAAGAAAAAAACATATTTAAATAGAAAAGTAAAACAAACCCCAAAATATTTTTTAACTATATAAAAAAATTTTAAAAGATTTAAAACAAAAAATGTTTGGCCCTTTAAAAAGGTTTTTGGGGAAAAGGGGGACGGGAGAGGGCGATGAGAAAAAAAGAAAAACCTAATTAAAATAATTTTTTCTAATGTATTTACCGAGGGAGGTTGACCTTTCTTTTTTTTTTGAACAGGGGGAATGGGGGTTAAAACCCCAAACTTAAAGGGTTTCTTTTTAAACCCCGGGGGAAGGTGCAGTTTCCCTTTCTAAGGAAGAAAAAAATAGACAAAACCCCCAAGGTCCAGATGGCATAAAACCCAAAGGGGCCCTTTAAGGATTTAAAGTAAAGGTCTTAGTTTGGCCCCCCTATTTTAAGGGATATGGACTGTATATTTTTAAAGGGGGGGTTTTGTCCCAAAAAAAATTTGGCGGCTTAGAAAATTTTGGGGGTGACAAAATTAAAAAAGGATGCCCATAAAAGTGACCCAGGAAATTATGGGGCCCAAAGTAAAGTTAAAAACTCTGTTGTCGGTTTAAAAATGTTTGAAGGTTTTTTCAAAAGAAAAATGCTACCCCTGGAGTATCTCAGGGAAAAATAAAAGGGTTTTTTAACCCCTTTCCAGCAGGGTTTTTATAAAGGGATCGGTCCTGTCAAAAAAACTAACTTGGGTTTAATGAGGAAGTTAGTTCTAGACGGGAAAATGGGGTGGGACATTGGATTTTTCATATATTTAAAATTTTCTCTAAGCTTTGTTTACTGTGCCCAAAAAAGGGTTTGGGTTTAATTTAAAAGGGAAATTTGCTTGGAGGGGGGAAAATTTTGAAAATGGGGTAAGTAACTGGCTCAGTGTTAGAAAACAAAGGGGGGTAAAATTAAGGGTTTTAAACATACTCTGAATGGATTCCCTTGTCACTAGTGGGGTCCCACAAGGGTCAGTTTTGGGGCCCCTACCCTTTTTAAAACATTTTCATTAACGATTTTTACAAATGGATTGCACAGAAAATTTATCGATCTTGCGACGTTACAAAGTTGAAAAATTTAATCAAAAACTATAGAGGTTAAGGGTGTTATTACATGGGGATCTGGTTTAAAGTTGGGGCCCTGGGAAAGGGAAATGGGATGGGGTTTTAAAACACAGAAAAATCCCAAGGGTTTGCCCCTTTGGGGGGAAAAAAAAATCCTTACATGCTACAGTTAAAGGGAAAAAAGGTGGGAAAAAAGGGGAATGGAGAAGGATTTGGGGAAAATTTTCCTGGTGGCCAGTAAAAAATTTGTAGCAGCCATTTGTCAGACAGCAGTTTCCCAAAGGAAAAATAGGATCATGGGGGGGCATTAAAAAAGGGGCATAGGGCACATGTTAAAGAAAATTATTCCCCCAATTTTAAAAAGTAAACTGGTTGGGACCACAAAGGGTGTTTTGTGTCTTTTTTTGGGCACCAGTGAAACGGGTAAAGACATTGTAGAGTTTGAACTGGTCCCAAAGGCCCGGGGCAAAAAAAAAAAAATTAAAAAGGGCTGTGTGGCCCTGCAAAAAGGGAAAGTTTTAGAAAAGTTTGGGTTATTTAGTTTAGGGAAAAGAATGCTTAGTGGGGACATGATAAATATGTTTACATATACTAAAGGTCAATATAGAGATCTCTGTCAAGATCTATTTATACCCAGGACTGTATCCAGAACAAGGGGGCATCCTCTACGTTCTTGGGGAAAAATAAAGTTTCTACATAAACATAGAAAGGGATTTTTTACTGTAAGAGCAGTGAGACTGTGGAACTCTCTGCCACAGAACTCTCTGCCAAATTGTCTTGGTGAATTCAGTAACAGAGTTCAAAAAGGGTCTGGATGCATTTATAGAGCATAATAGTGTAACAAGTTATAGTGACTAGGTGTCTGGAGAAGGGGCGTTGATCCAGGGAATTTTTCTGATTGCCAGACTAGAGTCAGGAAGGATTTTTCCCTAAAATGAGGACAATTGGCTTCTACATCATGGGGGTTTTTACCTTCCTCTGGATCAACACTTTGGCACAACAGGCTGAACTGGATGAACGTCTGTCTTTTTTCGACCTTACAAACTATGTAACTATATAACTGAGAAAGATTGACAGTCATCTTGAGTTTCCTCCATTTTCTAATAATTGTGGCAACAGTTGTTACCTTCTCAACAAGCTGCTTTCCTATTGTCCTGTAGCCCATCCCAGCCTTGTGCAGTTCTTCAGTTTTGTCCCTGGTGTCCTTAGACAGCTCTTTGATCTTGGCCATGATTGAGTGTGTGAACAAATGTCTTTTATACAGGTAACAAACAGTTCACACAGGTACAACAAATACAGGTAATAAGTGCAGAGTAGGAGGGCTTCTTAAAGAAAAACTAACATATCTGTGAGAGCCAGAATTCTTGCTGGTTGGTAGGTGATCAAATACTTATTTCATGCAATAAAATGCTAATTCATTATTTAAAAACCATACAATGTGATTTCCTTAATTTTTTTTTAGATTCTGTCTCTCACAGTGCTTACGATAAAAATTACAGACCTCCCCATTCTTTATAGGTGGGAAAACTTGAAAAATCACCAGTGTATCCAATACTTCTATACTTATCTTCCCCACTGAGTGTGTGTGTATATGTATATGTGTATATACATATACATGCTATCGGTGGAATTCTAAGAATATATTATATTATATTATACATATAATATATATAATATATATATATATTTTATATTTTATATATATATATAATATCTTAGAATTCCACGATAGCAGATTTAGATATACTGTTTTAGTGTGTTTTACTAGTAAAAAATTATATATATATATTATTTATATATAATATATATATACCGACCCCAAAGTAAAGTTAATGTGTCTTTAACCCCTTACCGACATTTGCCGTACTCATACGGCAATGTCAGGTAAGGGTTCCCGCAAATTGCCGTATGAGTACATCAAGGCGTACCGCTGACATCATGTCGCATCCCCCATGGCCGGAGTGAACTCCTGCTGCCCGCGATCCCGGCGCAGTAATGGCGCTCAGCGCCGCTACTGATTCTCCTACCAGACAGCCCGGATTCTGAATGACAGCATCGGTTTTTCTGGTGACGTCACGATGCCCACACTGCATTGTGGGCAGCATGACTGACAGTTGCCATGGAAACCAGCATACAGCTATGAGCTGTGTGCTGATCTCCTATTGCATGAACGATCTGACGATCGTTCATGCAATTCCCCCCTGGGTAAAAGTGTAAGAAGTGTAAAAAAGTGTAAAAAAGTAAAACACAAACACACAAAATAAAATAAAAAACGTACATTGCCCTTTTCCCCTTTACAAACGCCAAATTTCGCCCCCCAAAAAAATCAAAAATAAAAAAAGCACCCCATTATTTGGTATCGCCCGCGTGCGTAGTGACCCCCCCTAAATCTGCATTTTAAAATAACCCGTGCGGTGAACGCCTAAAAAAAAAACCCAAAAAAACAGTCAAGAATTGCGATTTTTGTTCATCCGCAGCACATAAAATGTAGTATAAATCATCAAAAACTCATTATCAACATCAATGTGATGCCATTAAAACGTCAGTTCCATCCGCAAAAAAAAAGCCCTTTAACACAGCTCTGTTTGGAAAAAATTAAAAAGTTCGGGGCTATTAGAAGGGATAGCGTTGCATTAAATATTGTTTTACACAATAAAAAACACTTTTTTTTCAAAAAAATTGCTTTCAAATAAATAAACTACTAAATTTTGGGTATCACCCGTAACCGTCTCAACCCACAGATTTAAAACTAATTGTCACATTTTTACTGCACGGTGCCCGCTATTAAAAATAAAATAAAAAACAACTGTATAGGATTGCAGTATTTTCTTTACCCTGCCTTCCAAAAAACGGATTTAAAGCGATCATAAAGTTTTGGGTCCCCCCAAAAATGTTTCCAATAAAAACCTCAGCTATCCCGCAAAAAAAAAGTCCCTTATCCCGGCTCCATAAAAAGAAAAGAAAAAAGTTATGGCTCAAGACTGCGGTGATGCAAAAAAACGTGTTTTCCTTTTCAAATAAAAGTGTTTTTATTGTGTAAAGCAGTAAAACATAAGAAAAATTACAAATGGGGTATCGCTGTAATCGATCAACCTGCTGAGTAAAACTTGCATGTCATTTATACCGCACAGTGACCGCTGAAAAAATAAAAATAAAAAACACTCCAGGATTGCTGTATTTTGTACAAAATGCCTCACAAAAACCTTAAAAAAAAGTGATCAAAGCATCACATGCCCCCCATAAAGGTACCAATAAAAACATCAACTCATCTCGTAAAAAACAAGCCCACAAGCAGCTCCATATGCAAAAAATTAAGAAAGCTGTGGATGTTAGAATAGGACAACATAAAAACGCAAAAATTTTTATAAAACTCGCTTCTATTTGTGTAAAATGTAATAAAAAAATAAAAAAACTATATAAAATTTTTATCATTGGTAATTGTACCGAACCCATAGTAAAGTTGTCCCGTCATTTATCCCGAAGGCGAATACTGTAAAAATGAAGCCCAAAAACAATGGCAGAACTGCATTTCCCCCCTCCATTTCCATGGTCCAATGCTAAAAAAAAACTACGGAACACCTGTGTGCCTAAAATGCAAAATACACCCTTAGATGGGGAAACCCTGAGGGTGTTGAATCCAAAATAGGGAAACTTCTGGAAGGTTTCAAACCCGTTTCTAGTACTTTGGGGGCTTTGGAGATGCGACATGGCCCCACCAATATCTGTGCTCCAAAAGCCAAATAGCGCTCCCTCCCTTGTACCCCCTGCCATGCGGCCAAACAGCAGTTTTACACCCACATGTGGGTATTGCCGAACTTTTGGAAGAATTGCGTAACACAATTTTGGGGCTTTTGTTCCAAGATTCCTTGTAAAAATTAAACATTTTAAGCTAAAATTGCAGATTATGGAATAAAAAATTTTTTTTTTTTTTCAGAGCCGAAACGCTAAAAAAAATTGTGAAACGCCTGTGGGGTGTCATTACTCACTGCACCTCTGGATATATTCTGTAAGGGTGTAGTTTCCAATATGAGTCTTTTTAGGGGTAAATTTTTTAAGTTTTGGAACCTTAAGGTGTCCACAAACCTGAAATGGCCCCTAATAAAATCATAATGAAAATTGAGGCCCCAGAGTCCAGTAGGTGCTCCTCCTATTCTGGGGCTTGTGGTTGAGCAAATAATGCACTAGGGCCACATATGGGATATCTCTGAAAACGGCAGAATCTGGGGAATCAATATTAATTTGCATTTCCCTGATCACATTTACCATATTCTTGTCAATAATGTTAAAAATTTAAAATCTGCAAAAAAAGTGAAATTTTGAAATTTCACTTCCACTTTGCTTTTAAATTCCTGTGAAAACACCTAATGGGTTTAAAAACTTCCTAAATGTGGTTTTTAATACTTTAAGGGTGTTAGTTTCTTAGATGAGGGCATTTATGGGGTATCTAGCATACATGTCAATCAAAGTCCCGTTAGAACTGGGCTGGTCCCAAAAAATTTATATTGCAAATTTTCTTTATAATTTTGAAAATTATACTAAATTATAAGCCCCCTAATGTCGAAAAAAAAAAGACATTTAAAAAAATGATGCCAAACTACAGCAACATATGGTAGATTAGTTATAAACTATTTTGAGTGGAATAACTATCTGTCTTACATGCAGAAATTTTTGAAGTTTGAAATTGGGGAATTTTTCACATTTTTCACAATAATTGATATTTTTCACAAATAAAAACTATTTTTTTGGACCAAAATGTCTTACTATCTTAAAGCACAATGTGTCACGAGAAAACAATCTCTGAATCACATGGATAGGTTAAAGTGTCAAAAAGTTATTTCAAAAAAAGTGGGCACATGACAGATTTAAAAAATGGGGCTCTGTCAGAGAGGCCAAAACTGGCTCTGGTGGTAAGGGGTTAATATATTAATATAACATAGAAAATGCCCAATGTTTTTTGGTTGCTGTTTTTTTTTTTTTTTTGTTTGTTTGTTTTTTTGGAGGGGTGGGGTGAAAGAGCAGGCCAAACTGTATGGTGCCATGAAATTCTGGATGACTGCCTTGCCTGAGTCCACAATTAAATTGTGTTGTGAGGCTTTCAAAACTCTATAAAAAAGTTAAAGGGGTTGTCTCGCTACAATGATTGGGTTTTAATTTAAAGATCTTTAAAAAACAAGCAGCTTGCAATATATGTTCATTACAAATGTTCTACTGATTTTGAGCTAGCCCTGTTAGTATTACTACATCAGCTTCTCAAATCTCTATAGTAGCCGACCTGTTGATCCTTATCTTACTGGCTGTCAGGGCTGAATGACTCATCACCTTTGAAAGGGAAAGGTCGGAGCAGAGAGCCCCTCCGCACAGAATGCTTTTGGAGTGGAGGGAGGGAGGGGGGAGGGGGGGGGTGGACTCTGGCATCTGTGCCCAGGGCCCGGAATTAACCCCCGGGTGTGCCTCTTTCCCCCTGCTCTCTACAAAATAAGGGTAACGCAATGGGCCCTGTCTGTTTACAAAAATCATGATGTGTCTTTGGGCCCGTGAACCCCAAAAAATACTAACAAATTTAGGCATGGAATACTTTTTGTTACCTGTAAAATTTGGGAAAAATCCTGAGTATATAACCATGCCCCTTTTTGTTTTTGGAGATGTGGGGACTTGTAAACTAAGCAGGGGAAAATAGGGAAAACTTTCATCCCCTCTGCTTATTGCATACCAAGCAGCTTCACATCATAGATAGCCCCCTCCTGAAAAAAGACCTAGGCAGGCACACACAGGGGAACTCTGAGGGCAAACCCCCCCCCCCCCCTGTATAAAAAGTTAGTAGCTCCTGTGTGCTGAAGGGAGGGGGGAGAGGTTGGGCAAAACAGAAGGAAACCCAAAAAACACCCCCTCATTTTTAACTTAACCCGGGACAGTGACCCGGAAGAAGCTCGGGGAAAGAGACAAACCCTTTTAAGTAGTCTTTACAGATTTCTTTTTATGAAAAATAAAGGCAGGCAACAAGGTACAGGCACAGTTATTTAAAACTTTCCGCCATATGGTTCCCCGGGGCATTATGCTGGGAAAATTTCATTATAGCAAGTAAAAAGGCCGCGCGAAAAATTAAAATTAAATTTTATGGCAGTATGTTTCACTGAAAATGAATGAAAAACAAAGTGCTTTAAAGGGGTTTTTTTAGTATTAGGTTTGGGTTTACTGAGTAGGGAAAATATATGGGGAAAATAAATTTCATTCCCGCAGCATTGCTTTATAGTTTTACTGAATCATCATGAACACATACAGCGATCAGCAATAACATAACAATGGCACCTGTAAAAATTAGGCATCTGTGAGTGGAAAACAAATCTTATTCAAGGAGGCCCCACCTAACAGTTTCAATATTAAAAGGGCTATGGGTAAGTCTTGGGGCCCGGTAAA
>JAODAL010069293.1:0-16419 GCA_025379985.1 Phyllomedusa bahiana | reverse complement strand
TAAAAAGTGACATGACAGATTTCAAAAGTGGGCCTCTGTCAGAGAGGCCAAAACTGGCTCCGGCGGTAAGGGGTTAACAGCAACATATCTTTATTATTGTCTAAATTACCGATTTAGTATATTTTAAAATTTATTCAAGGTATTTACAAACTGAAGACTTTACAAACTTTCATGAAGAAGTCAGTAGAAATCTTAATTATTGATACTTGTATGTTTGATGTTTCTAGTAAACATATTACTTTTCAAAGAAAACATGACTGAACTCATTTTAAATGTTATTTTTACGTACAATGCCTGGAAGTAGTACAATAAAGCACTAAAACCAATATCCACAGTTATCTTGCATATAACAGTGATACAGAATTTGTTTTCTTTTTCTTCTGTTTAATTGTATGACTATTGAGATTTCAATTTAGAAAGTGGAATACATTAAATTTAAAATTATGAATTTGTATGATAAAACTATAATAATAATAAATATATATATATATATATATATATATACACACACACATACATACATACAGTAAGAGGACAGAAGGGATTGTGGTGGACCAGAGATATGTGTCACCAAGGACCCTGGCATTGGTGAGGTGATAACCTGTAATTTCAGGTATCAACAGCGGTAGGTTGCTGACATACGTTTTCTGTTAGTATGGTCTGGTTTTCACAGGAGCAGTCTTAGAATTGGGTGGGTGACAGCTCCCACATCTTCAGGGTCCAGGCCAGAGTTTGGTTGCTGTATGTAAGCCTGGAGATCAGGTGGGAGGGTTTGTGATTGATTGTCTGTGATGCTGGGAGAGTGCTGGTGTGCGCAGCAGAAGATCCCAAGAACAGACTACATGCCGGTCTCAGTTGGAGACAAGGAGGGCTGGAGGCCTGATCTTGTCACGGGACTGTAAGGCCATGTTCACACGGCTTAAAATGGGCTGTATTTCGGTCCGTAATTACGCGCCGAAGTGCGCCAATTACGGACCGAAAAACGGCCCATTCATTACGGTAATTCACAGTTCAAATAGAGAACTATGGGTTATGTCTCCTCTCCCCGCCCGGTGAAGCAGAAGCCATCCAAAGCTGGCCCCGTCCCCAGGGCGTTCCTGGGAATTGTGGGGTACTATAGACGGTTCATTCCCAATTTCGCAGAGATAGCGGTGCCCCTCACCGACCTGACAAAAGGAGCCAAGTCAGCCGCTATTAAATGGTCCCCCGGATACTGAAGGGGCCTTTCAAAAACTAATCCCCCTTGAAAGGCACCCCGTGTCGGTTTGCCCCCCGTTTTTTTCCCAGGGAATTTGGGGTTCAAACAGATGCGTCGGATGGGGGGTTAGGGCTTGTTGCCCTCGGGTAGAAAGGGAGAAGAGCCCCGGTAAGCTATCTGAGTAGGAATTTTTTCCCCGGGGCAGAGAAGAATTACCGATAATTAGAAAAAGAGTGCCTAGCCATAAGGGGGCCTTGGATTCCCTGCTTACTACCTACTGGTGCGCAGGTTTAGTTGGTGTCGATCATCCCCCCCTCAATGGCTAAGAGAGAAGAAAGTGAAAAATGCTTGGGTCACCCCGGGTTTTTGGCCCTACAAGAATTTAACTTCTCGGTAAACATGGGCCCCGGGGAAGCTACAGGGAAATGCAGATCCCTGTCAAGGACACTGATGATGAAAAAGGGCCCCCAGAACCACGGCCTTGGGCAGGGGGGGGGGGGGGTATTAAGGGGAAACAGAAGGGATTGTGGTGGCCAGAGATAGGTCCCCAAAGGGACCCGGCTTTGGTGGGGTGAAAACCTGAAATTTTTAGGTGTCAGCAGCGGTAGGTTGCTGACTACATTTTCGTTAGTATGCTTGCAGAAAGTATCTGGGTCGGGTTTTCACAGGAGCATTTTAGATTTGGGGGGGGGGGGGGGTGACTGCTCCCCATTTTTCAGGTCCGGGCCAGATTTGGGTTGCTGTATTAAGCCTGGAGATCAGGTGGGGGGGTGTGATTGATTTCTGTGATGCGGGGAGAGGCGGTTCGGCAAAAAACCCCAAAGAACAGACTAAAAACCCCCGGTCCCAGTTGGAGACAAGGAGGCTGGGGGCCGATCGGACAGGGGACTGAAAGTCCCCACAGGGACTGTGTAAACCCGTTTTTTTTTTCTCGCATTTTGGCTGAATTAACCCACTTTTAGTTGCTTTTTTTTCTAAGGGCTGAAAAAAACCCTGAACAGAGAAAAAGGGGGTCCTTTGTTATTTTACCACCGAGCTGCCCTATATAATATATAATAATAATAATATTATATATATAAATATATATATTAATATAAAAAACCCAACAACATACACCCAAAATTTTTCGCCCTTTAAGGTAAATAAACAATGGGGCTGGGAAAAAACGGTTTTTAAACCCTTTTTTGCCTTCAAATTTGCCTTAATTGTATTTACAGTTAAATTTAAAATACTAACGTTTTATACAGTTCCTGACTAGGCCATTTACCTGCCTTACTGATCATTCACATTTTCCTTTTCCTTAGTACACGAGGGTTTGAATGCTTATATGCTTGCTCAAACTCGGTTATTCCAAAAAGGTTTTTGCCTTTTCTCCGTGGAGGGAAAATAGTAAAGAAAAAAAAAAAAGTTTTTCACATTCATTTATTTAACAGCAAAAGTGCTGCTACAGTAAGTTTTGTAATTGTGTCCCGAACATTTATATAAAAGGTTATACAGAGGTTATACATAGTTTTAGGGCCATCAGGAATGGGGCTAAAAGTTGTGGTTTGGGCTCTTAATGTTCTGTTTTATATTTTGTGTATTTTTCACTTATTTTATATTATACATTGTGTCCCCTAAATGTCAGAAAAAGACCTCTAGGGAAGCACTCTACCACAAGTTTTTTTTTTTTGATTACTTTAGCTGGAGCCAATACACTAGCCCCAGTTTAAGGATAAACAAATAGAAAAATTCCTCTGAAACTGCAAGCTAATCGTAGCATCTGCACACGAGCCCAGGGTCCGGTAGTATTTAAAATCTTTTTCATGCTCTTTAAGCTAGTTTCAGACATTTCTAGTAGTTGGACATGTCGCCTTGTCTGCTGTAAAATTCCCTCTGCTACAGGGAAGACAATCAGCATGTATGGGTGTATGTGATCCGCATGTATGGATTGAAAACTAAATCGGTTGAGTGAGCCTTTGACATAAATAAATGGGCTCAGAGAATGCCATAAAACATCCTCAAAAATAAGCGCCCCCCCCCAATTATGTTCTTCCGGCAGTGGTTGCAGGGTGTTTGTTCTTAGATGTTTCTTGCCTGACAACAACATCAATCCATTCAATGAAGCAGGATAAATAAATGACTCTGAGAAGGAAACCCTTTGCCAATCAGAGGAGGTCCTATTCTGATATGAACATGAAAATGGAAGCCTTTTCTGCCACTGCAGCTTCATTAGCAGAGGTGCAGTGACCTTTCGCATCCACATGAAAGGGGGTTTGCTAAACTTTGTTTTAACTGTCCCCCATTGGTGCTAAGTTCCCATGTACAGGGTGGGCTGCCCTAGTGCATCTTCATAACCAATATTCACATGACATTTGATGCTTTGCAGTTTCAATGTAATTTATTTGCTATTGTGCGATTGGTCAACTCAACACACTTTCACCACAGCAGCATACAGACAGTTCAAAAATTTCTTGGACCGAAAGCCTTTTTGTATCTCCGATAAATCACCCATGAAAGCAACAAGGGATTTGTTTGCAAACAGCCTATCACTTACCCTATATACCCACAAAGCCTTCTCATGACATGCTACTTAGTTGATTGGTTGTGTGCTGCAAAATTAAAAGTAGGAAGTGGTCATAATAATGTGATCTGGCTGTGTATAATAGCTGTTGTTTTTGTCTTCAATGTATGCACAATAAAATGTTTTCATTCCAAATAATCACATATTCTTTTGCAGACTATTTTATATTTATATATTATTACCCTTATAATATACGAGTCTACTACTGTATGTTAAGACTTTGTTCCCTATATCATTATGACGGGCTGCTGTTAGGGCAACACTTGATTGTGCTATAGTAACAGTTTTACTAATCAGACAGCCTTAGGGTTATCCAGGTCTCCAGGGCTAGTTGGTGAGGGTTCTCCTAGTCTAATCCTAATAAGGAAGGCTACACAAAGCATCATGCTGTGTGGAGCATAAGTCATGTTTATTAATATCTTTTTATAGTTTATTAATCCAATGTAAACTATGCATTACATTTAAAAAGGGATGATATAACTCATTCAAGAAGTTAAAATGGGATTAAAAATAACATATATTGGCAAAACTTTGACAAAAATTAAAGCAAAAAGTGATACTTTAAAAAAACAAAAAAAACCTAGGTCTATAAAAACGAGATACTGTAGAGTTAATAGACCACCAAACAACATGCTTATCAAATAGCTGCTTGTAAGAAAAACTGTAATATGTCAATGAGTCATATATTTAGTGCTAAACAGATTATAGGAATGTGTCTGGGGAATGCAGACATTTTCTAAAGCATTATTTTACAAAGGTTTATAGGATTTCTTCCAATCTAATCCAGTATTTGGTATCAAATTAAATGACTTTCGCAAGAAGCCAAAATTTTTGTGCATATGTTAGTAAAATAATTGTTTATCTCAGCTGTAAACTGAAATATCAACAAGGTTTTTCTTCAGTGTGTATAAAGGAGAAGCCTTTAATAAGTCATACCTGCAAAATACAGCTGACACCTTGCTCCAAATTCCAGGATTGTAAATACTCTGATCCTGGTTGTTTAGCTTTGCAGATACCATGGTCCATATTGACCACACTGGCTATGTGATTTCACGTAGAATGTGGTTCCAATTTGGCACATCAGCACTCCTGCTTGTGACTATATTAGGTACCAGTGGGTTGCTATGGTAGCAAAGGCCTAGTAAAAAAATACCCTAATCTGAAATATATATTATATATATATAGCTAGAAATCACCTTTTCTGGCGTAATTACTTGTTTTACTTTTTAGGACTTTCACCATGTGGGAGATATATATATATATATATATATGTATATCCCTCAAGGTGAAAATCATAAAAAGTAAGATAAATAATTATGCGAGAATAGGTAATTTTTAGCATTCTTCCTTCCAAAATATAGACTTCATGAAAAAAAGATGTCCCACAAAAACTCAAAAAAGCTTTATTGTGTTATGTCAACAGAAAATTGTAATGCTGTACATCTCGGGATTCTGCAGTACCAAACCAAAGTAACCCTTAAGGCTATGTTCACACGGTGTAATTGCGGGGACGTATTTCGCCCGCAATTACGCCGTGTGCTCGGGACCGGGGGCGGGGAGCAGGCAGCCAGAGCCATCTTAACGGCATTATGGGCCCCTGGGCAGTGCTGTGCACTGGGCCCCCCAACCAACGCAGAATTCAGATAACACATCACTTAGGGTATGTTCACACGATGTACTGCGGTGGGTGCAGTACGCGCCACAGTACATCTTGTGTTTCGGGAGCTCGCGCTAATATGCGTGTACTCCCGCGCTGTGGGGGTCCGGCTGCCCGCCGCCCCCATCGACATTAATTACTCATGGAGCGTATTCGCCGCAAGTAATTGACATGTCGCTTATCTCCCTATGCATACAATATGATCATATTGTACGAGCGGGGAAAGAAGGCGTGATCCATAGTTCTCTATGAGAGCTATGGATTACCGTAATTTCAGCGCGCATCTCACCCGTATTAGAGCACAAATACAACGCGAAATGCGCACCGAAATTATCCCGTGTGAACATACTCTTATACCAAAAAGTGAACACCATAAACAATAAACCACTGCAAACCTGGTGCAAGTATAGTTTTTTTCACATTTCACCCGACTTAGAATTTTTTTTTCTGATTCCCAGCACATTGCATGGTCTGTTCATGGCACCATTAAAATAAACATCTTGTCCCACAAAAAACAAGCCATCATGTGTCTATGTAGATAATAATTAAAACCACTCTTTTAATGCAGAATTGACACACCACAACAAGGGCCGTATTTACAGCTCAGGCTGTTCCAGGCACTGAGCTTGAGAAGGCCCCCAATTTAGGGGAAGTTCACATAACGTATTCAAAACGTGGACTTTTACGCACTGTAAACGAGTTTGTTTGCTCTGATGAAATGAAGCGCTTGCAACCGTGTGATTTCAATGCACGATTGCCCGAGGCAGATCACTGACTTGTATAGTTTAGTACTTATTGAACATTGTTAAATATGTTTTGGGGTCCGTTTTTCAGTGACTAAAACGGACCCAAATATATATTTAACAAACGCTGTGTGAACATGCACTTACAGTACACTAGCATAGCCTAAGATATACTGACTGCGACACAGTATCACACATACAGTATCTCAGTAGACTGTTCCTGATAGGCTTAGATACACAGGGCCAGCAGATATAACACCTGATAAACTTAGATAGACAGGGACAGAAGATATTATAACACCTGATAAGCTAAGATACACAGGGACAGCAGATATAACACTAGATAGGTTTAAATACAGAGCCAGCAGATTGTACACACTGGATAGGCTTAGATACACAGCCAGCAGATTGTATACACTGGATAGGCTTAGATACACAGCCAGCAGAGAGAACACATTGGATAGGCTTAGATACACAGCTCAGCAGAGAGAACACATTGGATAGGCTTAGATATACAGCCAGCAGATTGTACACATTGGATAGGCTTAGATACACAGCCAGCAGATTGAACACATTGGATAGGCTTAGATACACAGCTCAGCAGATTGTACAGTCATGGCCAAAAGTTTTGAGAATGATACAAATGTTAATTTTTACAAAGTCTACTGCATCAGGTTTTATAATGGCAATTTGCATATACTCCAAATGTATATAAAGAGTGATCAGCTTAACAGCAATTAATTGCAAAGTCAATAGTTTGCCTAGAAATGAACTTTTTCCCCCAAAACACATTTCAACTTCATTGCAGGCCTGCCTTAAAAGGACCAGCTAACATCGTTTCAGTGATTGCTCCATTAACACAGATGTGGGTTGTTGATGAGGACAGGGCTGTATATCAATCTGTCATGATTAAGTAAGAATCACTCCAATGGACACTTTAAATGGAGCCTGGTGCTTGGCATAATTGTTTCTCTTATGTTAACCATGGTTATCTCTAAAGAAACACAGTGCAGTCATCATTGCACTGCACAAAACTGGCCTAACAGGGAAGAGTATCGCAGCTAGAAAGATTGCACCTCAGTCAATAATCTATCGCATCATCAAGGAATTCAAGGGAGAGGTTCCATTGTTGCCAAAAAGGCTCCAGGCGCCCAAGAAAGACCAGCAAGCGCCAGGACCGTCTCTTAAAAGTGTTTCAGCTTCGGAATCGGGCTACCAGCAGTGCAGAGATTGCTCAGGAATGGCAGCAGGCAGGTGTGAGTGCATCTGCACGCACTGTGAGGCGGAGACTCATGGAGCAAGGCCTGGTGTCAAGGAGGGCAGCAAAGAAGCCACTTCTCTCCAGAAAAAACATCAGGGACAGACTGATATTCTGCCAAAGGTACAGGGAGTGGACTGCTGAGGACTGGGGTAAAGTCATTTTCTCTGATGAATCCCCTTTCCGAATGTTTGGAACATCATGGAAAACAGCTTGTTCGGAGGAAGACAAGGTGAGCGATACCACCAGTCTTGTCTCATGCCAACTGTAAAGCATCCAGAAACCATTCATGTTTGGGGTTGCTTCTCAGCCAAGGGAATCGGCTCTCTAACAGTCTTGCCTAAAAACACATCCATGAATAAAGAATGGTACCAGAAAGTCCTCCAAGAGCAACTTCTCCCAACCGTCCAAGAGCAGTTTGGTGATCAACAATGCCTTTTCCAGCATGATGGAGCACCTTGCCATAAAGCAAAGGTGATAACTAAATGGCTCAGTGAACAAAACATAGAGATTTTGGGTCCATGGCCTGTAAACTCCCCAGATCTTAATCCCATTGAGAACTTGTGGTCAATCATCAAGAGACGGGTGGACAAACAAAAACCAACAAATTGTGACAAAATGCAAGCATTGATTGTGCAAGAATGGACTGCTATCAGTCAGGATTTGGTCCAGAAGTTGATTGAGAGCATGCCAGGGAGAATTGCAGAGGTCCAGAAGAAGAAGGGTCAACACTGCAAATATTGACTTGCTGCATTCTAAGTGTCAATAAAAGCTTTTGTTAATCATAATATGATTGCACTTGTATTTCTGTATGTGATAAAAACATCTGACATCACACATAAAAACCAGAGGGAAACAGATCATGTGAAAATATCATATTTGTGTCATTCTCAAAACTTTTGGCCATGACTGTACACATTGGATAGGCTTAGATACACAGCTCAGCAGATTGTACACAATGGATAGGCTTAGATACACAGCCAGCAGATTGTACACACTGGATAGGCTTAGATACACAGTGAGCAGATTGTACACACTGGATAGGCTTAGATACACAGCCAGCAGATTGTACACATTGGATAGGCTTAGATACACAGCCAGCAGATTGTACACATTGGATAGGCTTAGATACACAGCCAGCAGATTGTATACATTGGATAGGTTTAGATACACAGTGAGCAGATTGTACACACTGGATAGGCTTAGATACACAGTGAGCAGATTGTACACACTGGATAGGGTTAGATACACAGTGAGCAGATTGTACACACTTGATAGGTTTCCTAACACACACCCCCCTCACCCGCCCCTTTCCTAAACCCCTACACTTCCCCCTCCCCTCCTCTCCCTTCAATCACTCACTTGTCCCGAAGTCCAGAGAGCAGGAGTCCGTGCAGTGTTCAGCTCCGAAGGGATGAGGGTAGAGGGAGGGGGCAGCCCTGCTCCTGTCTCCCCAGTAGTCTCCTGCTCTTCAGTGGTGTGCACTGCTGGAGAGGGGGAGGAGCAGTCTGTAGTGCAGGAGATCGTGGTCTGGCCCCTGCTTTACCTCAGTGCCGTGCTGCCTGCGCTGTGAGCAGTAAGCGCAGGCACGGCACAGGAATAGCAGAGGCCGCATCAGGACACACAGAGCATCAGACGCCGGGCCCCTGCTCTGACTGCCACGCTGCCCTGCCTGTTAAGAGTAAAGCGCAGGCACAGTGCAAAAGGGCGGTGCGGCAGTCCAACAAACGTTCCTGGGTGTACTCACTCCCACTGGGCAAGGTAGGCAGCTGTCTGAGGGGCCTCCAGAGCTTGTGGGGCCCCCGGGCAAGTGCCTACCTGGCCCAATGGAAGAGACGGCCCTGCAGGCAGCCCTCCGGCCCCATAGACACTCATTCACGGCGCTTATACGCCGTGAACAATTGACATGTCACTTCTCTCCCCGCTCGGCGTATTGTCCGAGCGGTGAGAGGAGACAATCCATAGTTCTCTATGAGAACTGTGGATTACCATAATTATTGGGATGTATCTTGCCCCGTATTGAGCGCAGTACGGTGTGAAATACGGGGCGAGATACTTCCCAATAATTGCCGTGTGAACATAGCCTAAGGGTAACATATGAAAACTGTCTAGGTGTAAGAGGAGCTCTGACTGGTTGCTACGGGTAACAAAGAAAGTCTAAGACCTAGACAGTTTTCAGGGCATACATGGGGCCCTAAGTGTTTTAAAATATTAAAAATTTAATAGCCATCCCAATTAGGACAGCATCACCCTACTATTAATCATACAAGTGATCAGACCATCAGAGATTATAAATACTCCAGAGTAAATTGTAAGTGTTGTAATGAGATAACACTTGCTTTGGATCATTTTATGTTTTACAGCACTAAAGAAACTTTTGATGGAAAATCATATCATTTTGTGCTACCTCATTTGTCATTTATGTTATTGAATTCAATTACGGTATCCAGCATGCCGGGTGAACTTCAATTAATTTCGGCCAGTGTACTAGCCAGAATAGATTCAATATTAACAAATAAAACCATCTTCATAGTCTATCTAGACACTTTTTGATAGCTCACCCCAATTCTATACCTATGTATAAAGTATATTCTATTGCATGCATAAATATATCTCTACCAAACACATTTCAGATCCTAAAAACTAGAGAAATGTTCAGGATTTTTCGTCTTAACACCCTGTCACCTAATAGATTAAATGAGGCAACAGATTATAATATTGTAATGTAATTTATGCCTCAATATTGCATTGCAATTGTTTATTTCCAGTATTGTGTCCAGTACATGAGTTCTCTAGCACTTATTATTTATGTATTATATTTCCATCATTACTTTTTTTTTCATTTTTATAGTCTTTATATTTTGTTTCTATATTGTGCAGTCTTAAGAATTTGTTCTGCTACAGTTTGTAAATATACTTTTGTTTGTATGCTTTGAATCTATTCCCATAGACTATACTATGCCCATCTTCAAAAGTAGGTCAGTTTGTTACTTTTGTAAGCTTAATAACTTTTGTTAGTTCATGTATTTCATTACATTTTTTGTTCCTCACTTTGAAAATCAAAAATTTTTTATCATTTGTTTATCATTTTGCTAATACAAATTTTTCTCGTTAAAGTTACACATACTAACACAAAGTTTACTAGGACTGGAGGTGCACTGGCCGCATACCTCAAAAAGCACACGTTTTTAATTTTTTTACAATGGATATTTTGGTCTTAATTATATTTTTACAAATATTGTGAGTCTCAACTTTTCCAAAGCTTTGTAATGGTTTATCATGTATTTGTATTTCATTGAATAGAGAGGCAGTTTGGAGCCAAAAATAGCATTAAAGCAGCCATCTTTCCACTCCTTTCACCATAAGTGGGCTTGTGTTCAATCCTGAAACGCGCTGCTTTTTATCTTGCCATAAATATTTTCCTGCTATTTTTTTATACTTTTGGGGAAACAACAAGATGCAATTTATATTACACTTTTCTATTGTTCAAGTCCTTATTTCCCCTACGTTGTTCCCACATATATAGCATTATAAGCACCTTTGTCCTTTTTTATTTGGGTGTACTCCATTAATTCTTTTACTTTGGGGGGAAAAAAGCCCTGTGTGCATTTAGCATTTACCTAACCTTAGGCTGGGTTCACGCATTGCATTTTTCAACTTAACATTATTTGTACTACATGATGAGTGTTACAAGATAAACATCCTAATAACAGTGGTGAATTTGTTGTTTTCTTCTGCCATTCTCCTGCCTAAAATACTCAAATGTTGTGAAATATATTATATGTACGATAAAAAAGCAAGAGGACCTACCACCTCCAGAGAATCTTACAAAGTATTAGTAGACTAAAATACAAACACTTTCACTTATGTTTAATTAGGTAAATGAAAGCATTCACCTGTAATTCAGATTTTTTTTTTTTTTTTTTTTTTTTAAGTGCTAGCGCTTCAAGACAGGACTGAAGTCAAGCCAGCTCGGCTCTAACAGCAAGATGGATCACTAGGTTGACAGCGCTGTGAAGCTTTCTGCTTCTGAGCTGGGAACCCACTCTGCAGGGGGAGCCTGTGAGTCCATGTCATTGGTACACTGATAAACTCTGTGCTGCCATGTTCATACTGGGTGTTATGACACCAGCAGCAGTGTAATATTAATGCCTGTGTGCTGTGGAGGAGGAGGCTGGAGTAAGCAGGTAAACCCTATCAGACATATGTCCTCAGCGTGCTGTGCCTGCTGCAGTGCATGTACAGTAAGAAACTCAGATTAACACCCCCTGCACAGTTGGTACTCCCACAGAAGGAATCTTACCCGATTTTGATCTCTGTCTAATCCTCTGATTTGCTAATGACATGTGTTTGAGAACAAGGTGTGTGGTGGTGAAAGGTGCACTTTAAGGTCCAAACTAGGCTACCTTAAAACTACTAAGGTCTGTTCACGTGGTACTGGTTTTCAGTCATATTCTCAGGTATTTGGATTTGAAAACCGACTGTAAAACGACTGTCAATCATCCTCATAGACTTTAACAGAAAATCTGAGGTGTAGTCTACACAGCTTGGATTTTATGATGACAAATCCGACCGTCTAAAAAAAAAACAACTTAGAAAATGTTCATTCTTCTGCCCCGTTTTTGGGCTGAATATGAACTGTTCACTGCAAAAGGTGACGGCTGAATATGCAAACCATGGCCAGAAACCATCTCTCTCTAAGTCCAAAAAATAACAGAATAACGGTTGAATAATCTGACCAGTATTTTGTAAGTGCCGTGTGGACGGACCTTTATTGTACAGCACAGAAGACAGTTTATAATTTACTTAATTTGCTTGTAAGTTGTTTAACTTCTTTGAATGATGAAAGCTACCTTGCTGCAAAATTCTATGTTAAAAGAAGCTGAAAAAAATTAAATGGTCAACAAGCTTCAAAAGTGTGTAAACATTGTTGTATATTGTTCTTCTTGTCCTTCACCAACATAGAATATATTAAAAAGTTGTTCACCCTTCATATAGATAATGCACTTGTCAATGGCTAGGGTTTTATTAAGTGTGCATTTTTAAGCAACTGCATGCAGAGTAACAACTGAGATAGCAATAAAACATTTTAGAATGCATGATTTTAAATGGGCTTTACTTAAACTGTAAATTAAAATACTCAAGAAAGTAAAGCTTTGAACATAAGAAAACCTTGTGCATAAAAATTTCCACTACAGTGGTGGAAATCTTGTTCTTCATAACAATATAGTAGAGGCAAACCAGAGAAAAAAGGACACATAAATTGGTGCACAATCATAATTAATGAAAATATAAACATTAATTTTTGGGGGGACAAAAAAAACACCAAAAAGAAAAAAATAAAGGCAATTCAAAACTAAACAGCTGAAATATATCCCAAGGTCTGTAGAAAATAGATTATAATTGTTTTTACTTTCTCTTTTCAGTTTTTTTTCTCTCAAATAAAGATTTATGTTTCAATTAATTATGTTTTTTCCACTACCATATGCTTTTTGACATGGTGGCAGCATCCATTTAATTATTTATTTTGGTGCCCATTATTTTTAGTTTCTGCCCTCTATAACAATCCATCATCACCTGGCAGATGACTTTATCTATGAACATTGTAATGATAAATATTACATGGTCTTTCCAAAATTTGACCCACAGGCCTGCTCATAACACTTTGAGTTGATCTGAAATGCTGGCTGCACACGCGACCTTAACTCTCAACATTAACAACTGTCCTCATCAGGGATCTGGTGTGAAATGGATGCGACTCCTCACAAGGTTGGAGTTGTTGAAGCACATATGGATATACAATCTTAGTATTCTTGTTCTTCAAAGAAATACTTACTAAATATGAGGCAAAACGAAAGGATCTTTCCCCTCCCTCCTTTTTGATATTAGTGCAATATAGATCAATTGAAAAGACTGGTCCCCTTTAAGAAACACTAACAGGATATGAGGTACAATGAAAAGGGTTGCTCATAATTGGTTACCCGATTGCTTTTAATGTTTTCGCTTTGTTACAATAGCTAGCTGTGATCAAGAGCTACAAAGGCTCGAAATGCGTAAGCGTTGTAGCAGGTTTTTGCCACCACTATTTTATGCTCCTGTATATGCTTTATCTACAATAAAGTAAATTTTTTTTACCGTGAGTGCTGGACCTGGAGTTTCCTACACTAGATGACGCTGTTGCTCTACTTGGAAAAAGGTTCATTTTGCATTTTTTTTTACCTTTAAAAGTGTGGTGGGGTCCGGTTGCCACTGGAAAAGGGAAGGTCTTAAAAAACTACGATCCCTTGAGGGTGAGCAAAACCTTTATATTCATAATTTTGTTCTTATACTTGCATGGTATGCATAAAAGAAAAATGTTAAAAATAGTTCAAGGAAAAGCTTTATTTTTTTTCTTCTTTATTTGGCTTGTGCACAGCTTTTTCTATTATTGAAGATATTATTTATTGACAAAGCAAGTTCTTTTACGAAGACAGTAAAGGTCAATATGTTATTACATTTATTGAACAATTAAACTATGCAACAAGCACTTTTAAACTCAAGCTTGTAGGCAAGACTTGAATTATTAAATAATGCATAGCTATGTTTTGTTCCTTCTATTATGTTTATGAATAACATAATAACCATAGAGACTTTATTAAGTTCATAAGAAAGGAAGATCGGTTATAGATTCTTCATTTCATAAAATGTAATATTATCACTCACAAAGTACATATTTTCTGGAAAAGAATACTATATTAAGTTCATGGAAACTTTCATAATTGAGTAAAAGATGAAAAAAACAAATTTAAAGAAGGGTTTGCTTCATTGGAAGTAAAGCATAAGCCCGACTTTAAAAAGTTGAATTAAGAGGTATGTGTTACAAAATTTGGGTTTTTAGAACATCTTGTAAAAGGAAAAAACCGTAGGACGGTATTTTTTGTCAAGCCTTTGGACAATTTATTTAAAAAAAAAATTATTTTATGCACAAAAACATACATTTTATAGTATTCAAAAGAGGTCCCAGTAAATGAATTAAAAAGGTGCATCTGCCATATTTAAAAAAATAGATAAAAATACACTACTTTCTTCCAGTAGTTTGCAAGCATGAGCCCTGTTTCTACATTTCTACAATCTACATGTTTCTAAAAATAAATACAATATGAGACTAAGTCTTGGTTAAAGACAGTTTCTGGAAAAATATATCCATTTCTTTAAACTCTTACATAATTTAAATGTATTTAATTCTTTACACAGTATAACAAGTAGTACAACATAAGATAAAATACTCCTAAAAGGTTCAAAAAGGACATGTCTCCATCTAGTTCAACCTATCATCCTGCAGTTTCATACAAAGAAAAGCAAACAAACCCTATGGCGCTTGATTCCAGCTATAACAAACTGGATAATAGTAATTTTGTACTATTAGGTTTTTTGTAATATATATATATACTATTATATATATATATATATATAATATATTATATATATATATATATATTATATATATAATAATACACACACACACACAATATATACACATATATATAATACACATTTTTTTCATACTATATATAATTAATTACTACACATATATACACATATATATTACACCACACAATAACATAAATATATATACAGATTATATATTATAGTTATATAATTATAAAGTATAGATATTATCACACCCACACATAATACTATTATATCATATAAAACACATACATACATACAGTACATACAACTACACACCTATACAAACCACACCACTTTTTTTTTTTCTTGTCTTCGGTGATGAATGTCAATGTTAGGCTACTGTTAAATATTTATATAACAGTAGCTAACATTGACATCCATCACCAAAGACGAGAAAAAAGACGATTCCATAAATTCAATCAAGGGGGGAAAGATTAAAGAAGGTGGGGTAGAGGTATTTTTTAAGTCTTGTTCCCCACACCGATGAAGACTTTGTGACTCATCAGTCAAGAACCAATCTGTCCTAAGGGATATTCTATTTCTGATCCCAAAATTGCCATAAAACTGGATTTAAATGTTTAAAACAAATCTTAAAGGGGTTTTGCCACAAAGTAAAATTGACGTGGGAAGCTTGCAAATGAAATAACAAACATTTTCACCATTCATTATTGTTAAAAATTCTGCACAATTTTTGTTTTAGCTGCTCCTTTAGTGATCCATTGTTTACAGCTCGTCTCCAGGGGATACGACCAGGGATGAGAGCATCTCTGTCCTCGGCGCACATGCTCAGACATCACCTCTTCTCTTAGGCAGCGACTGAGTGTTCAAACCCCAGGTGCTGTCATTCTACTCTCGTCCTCTGTACTCCTTAGTAATTAGTCAAACAGTGCAAATAAATAAAAAAGAAACCTCAATCAGGTATGTGCATTGATAGAGGAAAACAAAAACACAGGTTTGGTTCCTGCAGGGATTTGAACCTAGGACCCTTGTGCTGTAAAGCAAAAATATTACTTCTTAGCTACTAACAATGCTTTTTTATAAACAGACCTTTCTTTGACTACAGAGACGAAGGGCATTGTGATGTCATCCTGCTGGGCTACATGATATGCAATTCAAACAAATCACACACACCCCCCCCTTCTGAGCACACAGAGCTGAAGAGCTGGATACAGGAGGCATTAAATGAGATTGTGGCAAAACCCCTTTAAGTATTAATATTATTTAGTTGTATGTAGTTATCTACGCCTTTCTTGAAGCCCTCAACTTGCTGTGACCAGCTCCTTGGTTGACTATTCCACAGATTCACAGTTCTCTTTGAGAGATGTCTTTCAGAAGTATTTGTCACCCATAAGCTACGATTGTATTAGCACACCACATAGAGCAGGGTTGGGAAATATATATATTTTTTGTTTTTTCTAGCAAAAGGCCATTTAGATTTGTATAACATTATTTGCGAGCCATACAAAATTATCAATGTAGAAGTGGTGTGCTATATTTGGGCAAACATTAAAACAGTTAACTTGTTCCTCAAGTGATGGCTGAAAATGC
>JAODAL010069292.1:0-16420 GCA_025379985.1 Phyllomedusa bahiana | reverse complement strand
CTAAAAACCCCCGAAATATCGTCTTATGAATTATATTCATAACAGTACAGGGGTCTGTTCATACTGTTAGTAGTGTTTTCTGGTATTAAAGGTCTTTTTTTAAATTTTTTGTTATTTGAATATTGGTCGGGGTATATTGGTTTTTTAGTAACATAATATGGTAATGTGGTGATCATTGGCAGTATTTTTTTGGCCCTTGTATACTATACCCGCAAAATAGATAAACTGAAAATTCTAAATAATGGAAATTGGCATTTTTTTCTCGGGTTGGGTGACTATTGAGTGGGCGGGCCAATGGGGGCGTGGTTGACGGGGGGCCCCAGATGCTTCAATTACCTGAAATTTCTGGTGGCAGCCCTGACTAAACCTACCTCTGGAGTGAGGTTCAGTGTTTCATCACCACAATGCTGCTAACACCCGCACCTCTACCTGCTGATTTCCAAGAAAATCAACATCCCTTTTGGCAAGAGACTCTTCCAGGGCATGGTGGTACCAGCATACATCTTCCAACCACCAAATCATTACAAAAATGCTGACAAACCATAGGGGACCCTTACAATTAAAAGATAACTTTGAGCACAACAATCTACATGGCATAAAAAATCAACACGGCAATAATAGTAAGTAACAATAACATACCAGAAGCTTTTATTAACGGGTTTAAAACCCCCTCTATTAGACACTGCGACGGGTATAAACAAAGTAGGTGAAGGGTATTTTAAAACATATTAAATATCTACATATATAAAATAAAAATGATTTGGTTCCATTTTGGTTTTATTTATTTTTATAAATAATAAATAAACACTCATCATTGTTAAACCATAAGAAAAACTAAATTTCCCCCGGGCATCAGTCCTCCTTCCGATATGGCCATCTTGTGTCAGATGGAAAATACCCCCTACAATATGCTATGAATCTTGGATAATTTTAAATTTTCAACATGAAAGATTTTTTAAATTGACATGTACCCTTTTGGGGCCCACAAAATCAAAAAAAAAATTAAAAATTTTATTAGAAATTTAAAACATTTTTTTCCCTAACTCCAATTACCTTTCCAGTCTTTCCACAATTTTGTTTTCGTAAGAAAATAAAAAAATCATGCATTGTAGAGTTACTATACAAGAAATTTTAGCAAAACTATACTTGTAGTGGGTAAGAGAAGATAATTGTGACATCAGGATTCCAAAGTTTCAGATGTTTATTATAATGGACACATGACAAGAAGAGAAACACTTATTACACAAAAAGGGGATTTACTGCCAAGTTTCTTTCAAGATGGTAGATTTTACTAGACACGCATATTATACAAAATGCTGCACTGGTGTGAGTCTGGCAGACAGATTTGCACCAACATTTGTATAATTTTATTAATACATTTGGCCCCGACATGTCAGAAAATAAGCGCTTCCACGGCACTTTTAAGGCGCATTAAGGGCGACATGTATGAACAGGGCTGCGCCAGATATCTGCCGTCTTTTCAGCCCGATATCAGGCGCAGCCCCGTTCATACATTTTTAAATCTCCCGCATGTGGGGCACACTAAAACCATAGTGAAGTTACGGCATTTCTGGGTGCATTACAGCTGGAACAGGTAGAACACTTTCAAAGTGGTTTACCTGAGCCAGAACTGTCACCCGAGCGCTAGAATGAGCCAGATTTATGACCCGCTGTAGAGCAGGTTTATAAATCAGGCGCATTCTATGCCATTAATATGCACATGAAATTTGGTGTGTTAACGCTAAATTTCATGCATGTTGCCCTAAATGAGTGTATAGTGCGGCTGAATAAATAAACCCATAAAAAATCTGGCGTGTGGTATGCCTTGTATAGCATACTTAATGCACCTAATTTAGGCGTATACCAAAAAAAAGGCACATAGCATATCACTGCTAGCATATTTGATGCACCTACTTTAGGCGCATTCAAAAGTGGCAGGCCTGACATAAAATGCGTCTAGTTTTGGTGTACTACAGTCCATTTATATAGAGAGTACGGCATCAACAATTTTTTTGGTGCAAAATACAACACAAAAATGGTGCAGCCCTAATGGGACATGTCGCCCTAAGTCCCCATAAAGACTGCGCCTACTTCTCTAAATCACTTTAAATTTGGAAAGTGAAGATAGAATTCACATATTTTAGCACAAATTGCAACATTTTTTGGAGGTGCTCTGGGCCTTCTAGGAGTAATGCCTTGCCGTATTTGTACTATTATTATTTCTTTGCACTGAGTCACTTTCCTGTGGATATTCCTTTATGCTGCTTGTCTATTTTTTCACTGATAGTGTTCTATGATGTTTGCACTCTTTGCACTTTCACTTTATATTTATCATGAGTGTAGTTTATATATTTATTCCATGCACATGAATAGTTATCCATATGAAATTATTTACTAAGGCTATGTTCACACGGCTTTTTTGGGCACGTATTTCAGCCCATAATTCGCGGCGTACTGCGCGAATTACGGGCTGAAATACGTCCCAGTCATTACGGTAATCCACGGTTCTCATAGAGAACTATGGATTACGTCTCCTCTCCCTGCTCGGCGAGTCCACTGCGGGGGGAGATAAATGACATGTCATTTACTAGCAGCGTATACGCGCCGCTAGTAATGATAGTCTATGGGCCGGCGAGGTGCCGGCCCCCCGCTCCCGCCCCCGTCCACATGGCGTAATTACGCCCCACAATTAAGCCGTGTGAACATGGCCTTATATGTATTTAATATTATATTGTCACTGTGCATTCCCTCTAGTGCCTACATCACGTATCATTCTCCCAATTTGTATTATTTTTAAAAGCCTATGCATTGTGAAAACAAATATTCATTTTTTATAATTAATTGTTAGTGTTTTTTGTGGTTTGGTGGTTTGTATAGGATTATTTTCTTTTTTAACAGTCCACTCCGAAACCTATTGTTAATTGCCTAGTATGTCTGCAGAAGAGGCAGAAGAGAAAGTTGAGATGTCTGACAGACCTTCCAGATGACTAAGAAGTTACAGGAGCTGGTAGCCTCAGGCTTGGTTCCTATATACATTCAGAACCTCTGTTACATGTTTCGGGAATGATGGAAAAAATAGCCCAAGAGGCTATGCTTTTTTCTGTCTAAACAAAGGACACCACGGCATAAACCCAACAGGCTCATTGTAATCTATAGGATCCGTCGGGCGCCGTTGGTGTTCTTTTTGAAATGCTGTTTTGTTTCTGTTTTCACAACTGCATTAGAGATTCCAAATGGAACCTCCGACACAGATGGAAACCAAGCCTTAGAATTTAAAAGAGTGGACAGGGGCATCAGTAGAATTTATATGGTCCCAAAGCAAATATAGATGGGCCCCACCACCTTCTGACAAGAAATTGAAAGCAGTTGTGCACCATTTGGAGAGACTGGAATTAACAGAGACCGGAAACAATGCTGGATTAGTAGTAGATACAAAGGTGAGTTTATTTTTTTTTTCTCGTGCGGTTGAAATGCTCATGCACCTCCATTAACTAACTTCTGGATTGGGAGATCGAAACGAGCTGGCTGCATAGAATGCAGAGGTGCCTGCACTTGCGTTAGCTCTCTTCATTCTAGGAGTTCCGAATACAGCCGAGACAAAGGAATATTGTGGATTGTTTAAGACTCTATTACTTATGAATTTTTTTTTGTATAACAATTTTTATTGACATTACATTATCACGTCAATTCTTATAAAACCATAATAACATTAAACAACAACTCAATATTGCCCCCCGCCCTCCCCACCTAACCGTAGCTACAGTTATCTCTCACCCAAAAGTTGACAAGAAATAAGTATCTGCAATACACAACATGCACAGATGTTACATTCTGTCTCCGGCCGCCTCAACACAAGTTCGTTGCGATTAGCCCCGTCACTATGAGTGTCCGTCATTCCAACCTGAGTGGACCCAAATCATCCGCCAACTCTTTATACATATACCAAGTTAGAATTCGTTACAGTGGAGCATATGTTTCGCTGAACTCCTGCTCATTAAGAAATTCTCAATAAAAATTCTCCATGTTATTTGAAAAATTCTTGTTATGAGCCTCTTTATTTATACTCCACCCTCCCTCCTTTTCCCATGAGGAGAAAATGTTTGAAGAGACCGGTGTGATTACCATCTCAGTAGTAAAGGGATCACCGGTTTAACAAAGAGTTAAAAGAACATCTTTCGCACTAAAAAAAACAGATATGAGTTTAGCAGAGGATCAGCTGCTGCCCCCTCAATGATTTATGGGAATTTTAAGTGTAGATAGACTTAAGATTGAGAGACGTTAGATTTGGAGAAGTTTATACGGGACAGTTTGTAATTACTTATTATAATTTAGTCCATATATCTTTTGTAACATCCCCATGAGTTTCCCAAGTTTGACAATGCTAGTCCCCCAGTGGCACAACCTGTGCAATGTAAGGCCAACCTGTGAGCACAGATGGAGGGGGCAACTGCTGTGCATAGATGTGTTCACACTGCACATTTAGAAGCCCAGATCCTGGATCTAAATGAGCAAGTTGGCGACACTTAGATCCATTGCCAACTTGGAAGCGAGGCCGGCTACCCACTGAAGCAAATCACTCGCAAGGTGATGCTGGGAGGGTGTGTATCATGAGGTGCATGAAACTTAGGCAGCTAGCTGTGTAACAGTAAGAAAGAAGGTTAGAGGGAAGAGTGTCAGTGGATGGCTATGTCCTGATCTGGTACACACCCCCAACAGATTTGCAAGATTGGCCGGATTGAGGGGGAATCGGCTCAGAAATAGCATTGCTGCAGCAAGACACTACCCCTGTCCTGCTCCAGTAAGATGGGGAATAGGAGTGGCAGGGCAGCTATACAGGTGCTATAGTTTGGGACGCCATTATTAGGGGCACAGCATGGCAATCTGCCACAAAGACCGGGATCGTCTGAACAGTATGTTGTTTACCTGGGGCCCGAGGTATCGACTAATTCGCGGAACGGGTTGACAGATTGCTGGGTGGGGCTGGTGAAATCCAGCTGTCCATGGTTGCACATTTGCACCAATGACAAAGTTAGAGGTAGGGTGGAACGTCCTTAAAAAATGATTCGTGGGGATTTAGGCCAAAAGCTCAGGGCAGAGGACCTCCAAGTGGAATATTTTCAGAAATATTACCTGTTCCACTTGCCACACCAGAGATGCACGGGAGATAGAGAGGTGAATAATGGCTCAAAATTGGTGTAGGAACAGGGATTTTGGGTTTTGGAGAACTGGGCTGACTTCTGTCTTGCTACAGACTCTATGCTAGTGATGGGCTGCACCCTAAATGGGGAAGGTTCAGCTTATTGTGGGACAAAATGGCCAGAGAAGTTTGTCGTAATATTTCATAAACTAGGTACTGGGGGGGGGAGGGTAACTACAACCTATAGAATGCAAGAATAGTGAAGATAGAGAGCTGGAATTAGAATAAAACAGGGGTGTGAGTGGTAGGAAGGGGGTGTGCAATAGATAAAAAGATCAGGGAGAAGGAATAAAACTGAAAAATCTCTAAATTGGCATGCTGACCAAAGCCAAGTCCCAGACCAAACAAAATAAATGAACTCGAATTATTAATAGCTGAAGAAAAATATGACATAGTGTGGATAACGGTATACATGGCCTGGCAGAGCTACCGACTGGGCGGTTAACTTGCAGGGTTACAGTCTATTTAGAAAGGATCGTAAAGAACGGAAGGGGGAGGTGTCTTGTCTTTTATGTAAAATCCTGTCTGAAGCCAACACTGCAGAAAAATATTAGGTTACTGTAATGAACATGTGGAATCATTTATGGTTAAATATACATGGGGTAATTAACAGTAATAAAATTCTAATAATGGATCGCTGTATGCCCCCAAATATAACAAACCCATGGAATCAGTACTCCTCAGGCTAAATATGATGAGCTGCTAATCAAAGAGTTATTATTATGGGCGACTTTAACTATCCATACATCAATTGGAATCTGAAACCTGTAGCTCTCACAAAGGAAACAGGTTTTTGACAATAACTAATGATAATTACCTTTGCCAAATGGTGCAAGAAAAAACTAGAGGAAAGTACCTTCTAGACTTAATATTGACTAATAGACATGACACCAGAGTAAACAATATTTTCAGTTGATTGGCACCTAGTGGAATAGAGACCATAATATAATAAATTTCCGTTTATCCATCAATAAGATTTTTTGTCAAGACCAACAAAAAACACTGAATTTTAGGAATGCTAATTTTATTCTGCTTAGGGAGTGGCCCTAAACCGTAATTGACTGGGACAATGTGTTTTAAATATGGTCAGAACTAATAATAAATGGGATATTTTTTAAAAACATCCCTAGGCTACCACTTTGAGAGGTACATACCTTATGTAATAAAAAAAAATTAGAAACAGTAAAAAAATCCAATGGTTGGATCAACAGAGAAGATGATGCGAATGAGGACAATAAAAAACAAAAAGAAAGCGTTTCACCGACTAAAAACAGAAGGTCAGGAAAGGCACTAAGAAGCCTATAGGCAAAAAATAAATTGTGAAAAATCAAGATAAAAGGAAGCAAAGCTGGAGACAGAAAGAACATATTTGCCTATAGAAAGTAAAACTAACCCCAAAAATATTTTTTAAACAATATAAATAGTAAAAAAGATAAAACAGAGAATGTTGGCTCCTTTGAAAAATACTGATGGAGCGACTAAGAGGACGATTGAGAAAAACAACAAAACCTATTAAACACGTTTTTTCTCCACTGTATTTACCAAGGAGAAGAGCTTCAATGTTGAACAGAGGATGAAGTTAAACTGCAACTTAAAGTTTCTTGGTCTAACCCAGGAAGAAGTGCAGCTCCGCTTAGGAAGATTTAAAATAGACAAATCCCCAGGTCCAGAATGGCATACACCCACGGTACTAAGTGAGTTTAAGGTGATGTCTTAGATATGGCCCCTATTCTTGAATATTTATGGACTGTCTAATACGGGTATGTTCCCCAAAGGATTTGGCGCATAGCTGATGTGGTGCCAATTTCAAAAAGGGGTCAAAAAGGTGATCCAGAAACTAATAGGGCCGTAAGCTTACCTCTGTTGGTGAAAATGTTTGAAGGATTTCTCAGAGATGCTATCCTGGAGTATCTCACTGACAATAAATGTATAACCCGTGCCACAGCATGTTTATAAAGGAATGCGGTCTTGTCAGACTCAATCATCAGCTCTATGAGGAAGTCAGTTTCCAGACATGATCTGGGTGATGCCACTGGATGATCATATATCTAGATTTTTCGAAAGCATTTGATACGGTGCCCATATAAAAGGGTTGGTAAAATAATAAGAGAATGCCTTGGACTGGGGGAAAATGTGTGTCAGGTGGGTAGCAACTGGCTCACTGATAGAAAACAAAGTAGTAATTAAACGGTACATACTCAGACCTGGATCGTTGTTACTAGTGGGGTACCACAAGGGACAGTATTGGGCCCCTATCCTCTTTAAAAACAAATTTTCATTAATCATCTTAACACAGGTATTCACAGTAGAATATCGAATCTTGCAGACGATACTAAGCTCTGTAAAGTAATCAAACACATAGAAGATAGTGTGGATGTATTACAAATGGATCTGGATAATTTGGATGCCTGGGCAGGAGGAAATGGCAGATGAGGTTTAATACAGATAAAAGCCAGAGGTTATGCACATGGGGAAGAGAAATCCATTACATGACTACATGTTAAAAAGCTGGGTAAAAGTGACATGGAGAAGGACTTGGATCCTGGTGGACCAGTAAACATAATTGTAGCAGCCAGTGGTCAGACAGCAGCAGCCAAGGGCAAATAGGATCAATGGGGTGCATAAAAGGGGCATAGATGCACATGATGAGAACATTATTCCTCCCATTATAAAAGTCAAATGGTTAGACCACACATGGAATCATTTGTACAGTGTTTTGGGCACCAGTGCACAGGAAAGACATTGTAGAGCTTTGAACAGATACAAAGGCGCGGGTCAACAAAAATAATAAAAGGACTGGGTGAAAACTACAGTACCCAAGAAAGATTCAGCAATATTAGGGTTATTTTAGTTTTAGAGAAAAGACGGCTTTCGGGGGGACATAATAAATATGTTTAAATACATCAAGGTCAATAAAGAGTACGCCATCCCAAGATATATTTTATACCCTGGGCTGTATCTAGAACAAGGGGCATCCTCTACGTCTTGAGGAACAAAGTTTCTACATAAAGATAGAAAGGGAATTCTTTAACTGTAAGAGCAGTGAGACTGTGGAAACTCTCTGCCAGAGGGACTTGTCACATGGTTGAACTCAATAACGGAGTTCAAAATGGTTTTTGGATGCATTTCTGAGCGTAATAAAATAACAAGTTATAGTGTCTAGAATCAGGAGAGGGGTCATTGATCCAGGGATTTTTCCTGATTGCCAGATTGAGAGGTCGGAAAGGATTTTTTTCCTAAAATGAAGGACAAATGGCTTCTACCCATTGGGGTTTTTTTTGCTTCCCTCTGGCATCAACACCTTAGCACAACATCCACGGCTGAACTGAATGACGTCTTGTCTTTTTTCGGCCTTACAAACTATGAAACTATGAAACATAAGATAGGGTGATGTAATTGTAGACGTGCATTTAACAATATTTCCTCCCGAGTTCCCATAATTCTGGTTCCATGTTTTTAGGACAAGGACCAAATGCCTGTAGCAATCCGTTTTCCCCTGTAAGCACTTGAGTGACAAAGCCACCAGTCTGGACAGGGAATTCGGGTTTGGGGATATATCAAAACCATAGATGGCGTGATGCATTAACTTATAATGGAATTCCCTCCAGGTCTCACAGGGCATAATTTTCCATACCAACTCATAGCCCTCCAATATTTTAACTGGTAATTCTTCATCCTCCAGCTTCCGTGCCCATCATGTGAATACATGAAAAAACTTTGAGATTCTTAGTTCACATGTTTTTGATCAAAAAATGTGCTTAAGCCACCCACGAACTTACAAAGTGAACTCAGTCGGTGGTCCTACGCTATCTTACCTCTCAATAGACCAAATTCAGGCCTCTCAATGGGTAAACGACCTCTCATAATCCATAGAGAAAGAAATAAAAAAAAACACCAACCTTGCAGCTGGCACTCATAATAACAGCCTGTGAAAATGGGTGGGGGTTGCAGAAAACCAAAATGGAGGCATCTCTTCCTCCCTATATAGATTAAAAAAAGCAATATATGCCAAATACAACGTAATAGTTCTGCACAAAAAACATTTCTGAAAAACCACAATGTGAACGCGGGTGCCAACTGGAGGGTTTGCGGCGATATAATATTATATATATAAATATATATCTATATGATATAATATATACACACACACACACACACCATTACCAGTTGGCACACAACTGCAAAAAGTGCAAATAAATACATGGAAAATCCAATAAATGAAGCATTTATGCAATCATATACATGAAAACAACTTGAGATTCTTAGTTATATTTGGCATATCTTGCTTTGTTGGCTATATAGGGAGGAAGAGATGCCTCCTTTTTGGTTTTTTTCCCCCCCCCAAACCCATTTTCACGGCGTTAATGAGTGCAGTTGCAAGGTTGGGTTTTTTTTTTATTTCTTTCTTTTGGGTAATGGGGTCGGTTGACCCAATGAGGGGCCCTAAATTTGGCTCTATTAGAGGTAAAAATAGCGAGGACCACCGACCCGAATCCCTTGTAAGTTGGGGTGGGTTAAGCATTTTTTTATCAAAAAATGTGAAAAAGAATCTCAAAGTTTTTTCATGTAGATAGATAGATAAAAGTTCTTTAGGGATTTCATGTATTTTTCACATGTGAAAAAGCCCCGGTTACGAAAAATATTTTTTGAGGATTTTATATATCAAAATGAATTTTTAAGGGGAAATTTTGGGGAATCCCAAGAACCAGCTCTGGGCAATGTTATACTTCTTTTTATCTCTTGGGGGGTTAGAAAAAATCGTTCGAAGCATGGAATAAATTTTGGACCCGTCTTTTTCCCCGACCGGGTCCTGAAATCTTATTTTCCTACCTTGTGGGAATCAGGATGATTCCAAATTGCTGTTTTTGAACACAAGAATGGAAGACCCATCAGTTTCCTTACTGCCTTCCACGTAACTATTTGTGTCCTTAATAAGTATAGATTTTCGAAGATGTTTAGGTAGACATGAAAATTTTGTGTGCAAAAGGCTATTCAAACTCCAAGGAGAGGCCAAATTCATTTCTACATCTAGATTCGAAATTTTTTTTAAATTCTGGATCCAGTCTATAGCATGGCGCAAAATACAAGAGAGATTATATGTCCTAAAAGGGGAGTCTGTCCCCCCTACCCCTTGGGAGCTTAGAGTCTTCTTGCTATTCGATGCGTTAGGGGCCCCGTGAAGGAATAAAGATTGATTTATTTCTTGACTCAGAATGTTTTAATATGGGTAGGGATAAAGCAGTTTATGGAAACTTACCATTTTCACCAGATTAACCCTACCCATCAAGGAAAGGGGCAAATTATTCCATCTCTTCAATTCAGATTCTATTTTATGCATAATAGGGACACATACCGATTCCGAATATTTCCCGATATGGATCCCTAGTTACTTTATACTTTCTCTGGCAATCCGTACCGGGAATTGGCGCTTCCCGACTGATCGCGACAAGACGCCTGTAGGGGAAATATCTAATATATCACTCTTGGATATGTTAACTTTAAGTCCCGAGGATTTCCCAAATTTCTCCAGCATGTTGAATATGGATCCCACCTTGACACCCCGGGGTTGACATAAAACATGGAAATATTGCGATAGGACGTTTTTAAAGGGGTTTATTCCCAATCTTATCCCAAAATACTTTTCTTTTTCAATTGACGTACAAACTTTTTGATTTGCATGCAGTGCACATGGGAAAAAAAAAAACACATCTCCTCGTCTAAGGAAAAGGTATGTGGATGCTAAGAATTAGCAAAAGGGTCCATAATGTTTAAAAGGATTTAAAATACACATTTTCAAATGATTGTCATGAGATAAATAGTCCAGAAAAACAGATGGGCCCAAAGGGGTTGTATATTTAAATTTAAATGTCTTCGAATAAGGGGACAGTGAAAAAAAGCAACTCAGCAAATGGATGTCATTAGCAAAGCTTTCTTGTTTTCACAGTCTCAATTATCTTCGTTTTCTGTAAACACAGTTCACCAGTGCCGGTCGGATCCCACCTCCTATCATTTAATTGGTGATGGCTTACTAAAATTTCATTTTTGTCCGGCCCCCGGTCATATTCCGGGGACGGCATTCCTCCCTCTCTCACTCAGAAAAAGGGCCGGACATTTCACTCTGCACAGCCAAAACCCCCATATAACATGCAGCTGCTTCTAAATCAAAAAAAGCGAATTGTGCCCCGGTGCTAAAAGCTCCTGCGTGTAAACAAGAAGGGAGACGATCTGTGTGCCTTTGGTGAGTTCATTGAAGACTGGATTCAACTGTAACAAACCTCCAGCTGTGAGAGGAGAAGAGATCAGTGCTCTGAGTTCATAGAAGACTGTCTAGACGGAAGGCCTGTGGTATGTAAACAAACAGCTCTTACAAAATAAGACTGCATTGGGAGAGGAACGACACAGTGACATGTGGACTCAGACAGATGGCGGGGGAGCACACTGACTCGAGAGCAAGCATGAACAGTGAAGGGGGATGATGTCATCCCCCTTCAGTTAGAAAAAACACCCAGTGGGAGGGGAAGAAACGCCCCTGGATTTGATTAGCTGAGAAACTGAAAGTACAATGAAACACATGAACTGATGAAGTAATACATCCCTTTTAAGGGTTGGGGCTCTTTTTACAACAGATTACATAGTTACATAGTTTGTAAGTCAAAAAAAAAGAGGCGTTCACCCAGTTCAGCCTATTGTGTGTTGATTCAGAGGAAGGCAAAAAACCCCCATGAGGTAGAAGCTAATTGTCCTCATTTTAGGGAAAAAAATGCCTCCCCGACTCCAATCTGGCAATCAGAATAAATTCCTGAATCAATGACCCTCCTCCAGAATTCTAGTCACTATAACTTGTTATACTATTACTCTCTAGAAATGCATGTAGACCATTTTTGAACTCTATTATTGTATTCACTATGACAAGTTCCTCTGGCAGCGAGTAACACAGTCTCACTGCTCTAACAGTAAAGAATCCCTTTCTATGTTTATGTAGAAAGTTTTTTCCTCTAGGCGTAGAGGATTCCCCCTTGTTCTGGATACAGTCCTGGGTATAAATAGATCTTGGGAGAGATCTCTATATTGACCTTTGATATATTTAAACATATTAATTACGTCCCCCCGAAGCCGTCTTTTCTCTAAACTAAATAACCCTAACCTTGCTAATCTTTCTGGGTATTGCAGTCCACTCACAGTCCTTTTATTATTTTTGTTGCCCGCCTTTGTACCTGTTCAAACTCTACAATGTATTTCCTGTGAACTGGTGCCCAAAACTGTATACAATATTCCATGTGTGAGGCATAAGGACAATACTGCTAAATCCACAGTTTGTCTATACAACCTCAAGAATGTATTTAATCAGGGAAGTTCCTTAAAAAAAAACCTGACAATTAACAGATGTAGCAAGGTTAACTTGACAGTGATATCACGGCTTTTTGTGTTATCTGTTCTTAGATCACACCAAAGCCATTGAAAAGCATTTAAAATGTGGTATTCCCATTTCTATTATTATCTTTAAACATGTAGGAAAAGGTAAATAAAGATTATTACCAAATACATTGCTGTTCTGATTTTGCTTCATTTCAGAGTTAGATCAGTTCTTATCTTCTGCTTGTTTACACAAACTTTCTTGAGATAGTAATTTCACTCCCTGCTGTGTCTTATCAGCAGAATGGAGCTTGCTTCTCAGTCTCTGATCTTATCTTTTTCTGAGAAAACTTTAACCCTTAAAGTTACTGACCTGGGAGCAGCCTTGTAAAATCCTGTCAAGTCTGCAGAGCACATTTATATGTAACTACATCAAAGATAACAGAGTCCGTAGCTAACAATGTGTCTTGGTATCATGTTAGTTTTTCTTCTCACTGGAAACTTCCTCTTATTACAAATACAGCTCCGCTAACTCACATTTAAAGCCAGTAACTGTAACAGCTACTCAATAAAAGATGCATAGTGCAGAATACAGAAAGAGAGAAACTTTTTATTGGTGCTTAATGGAAATTATTTTGTTGCAAGAAGTTATCCAGTGTGGGGTCAGCTTTTTGATTTCAAATTTCAAAAACTGTCCTGAGGACACATTCCTTACCTTTTATTGGACTAGCTCTCCTGCAAGGCATGCTTTTCTGGGAGCCAAATTTGACTTCTTTTCACAATACTCCTTCCAAGATGAAGAATAAGAAAGATTGTGGGGTATATTTACTCTTTTGGTTACACCAGAAATAATAGTAAGATGTGCCAAAATGTAATATGTATATTTTATTTTTGTGACTGATTTGAAAGGGGGCTGGGAGGAGGATATGGCTCCATACAGGCCTGGACTGACAATCTTTCTTACCGGGCAGATTCCCGATAGACACAATTTTATCCATGACACAGTTGGCCACCTGACCTGCCCTTATTGTATGCTAATTCAGTCATGGATGGTTTCACTGTGAAATGATTAATGATTATAGCCACAGGGCTTGTGGTACCAGGCTGCTTGGCTGGGCCTTTGGATGCTGTCTCTTCACTTTGTATCTATATTTGTGGCTAGCGAGCCCTAGCCTGCTTCAGTGCTTTATGGCATGGGGGCAGGGGCAGTTTGTGCCCCGGATAAAACTGCTAGTGTCCCAAACTGGCAATCTTCCCTTAAGAATACTAGTTCGTTACCGGCTTCTCAAGCTTTCCAGGTTTCCTGCCTCGTCTCTACTACTGGGTGGTGACTTTACATGGTCTTGTCAGAAGTATGGATAAGTGTACCTTGAGAAGGGAGCTCCAAAGCCATCCCAAACCGGCTTTCTACAGCCTTTAAAAAAATTAAAGCCCACGGTCTGTTCAAACCTACGGCAGATTACTCACCCTAAGGAGAAGGACTTCACTTTCTTCTCTCACCCCCCTAAGACACACACCAGAAATTTACTACTTTTTGGCAACGTTCCGACCCTTCGTGTCTTATCGGGATCTAAAATAGAGTCTATAATTTGGTCGGATCACACCCTGGTCATGGTCGACATTGACTTACAGTCCCTCATCTCTGCTCATGCCACTGGAGACTGAACGAATCACTAGTTAAGAACCTTCTCACACAGAAATAAATAAGATTCCTTGATCTCATATTTTGAGATTAACACGGATTCAGTCCCATCGGTGGCCTCCCTTTGGGAGCCCACAGGCGGTTTTCGAGACGAATGTATTGCCCTAGAGTTGAGACTCAAAAAAGATTATGAAAAGAAGAAGCTTTCACTGAGGAATCTCTTAAAACAATTGAGAGGAAAATGTCTGCGTCACTTTAAGTTACCCAGAAAAAATTAAGGAGAAATCTACTGATCTATGCCCCAGCCTTTTGTGGGCAGGAGAGCACCTTTTTTTTGACCCCAAATCCATCACAAAAAGGCCCAAAAACTTTTTGAGATTTTCTTTTATTTGAACTTACCCAAACCCCTGTAAGTATCTTTTTCCCCCTTAAAGCCCCCATTGAAATTTGGGGAACTATTCTGTCTGGTACCGTGGCCCCTTCTTACCTTACTTTATAATTTTTTCAGAGGTCTTGGCTTCCCATATGCTTTTTCCCCCCTTAATTTAAAACCCTAAAGGGTTTACCAAACCCCCTGTCCCTTCACATTTTTATTATAGAGCGGGAAAGGACCTGGGGAGAAGTGCCAAAAAACAGACTATAGCCCCCTTTAAAAAATCTGACTTAAAAACTTTACAAAAAAATTTTTCCAGCAGACTAAAATATCTTGTGCCCCCAGTTGTCAATAAGGACCAAGTAGATTTTCCCCTTTCGAAAGGAGGGGGTAAAACAAAGGGGACCCTGACCTTGTTGAGGTTTTGAATTATCAGATGGGAAAAAACCTCTGTTTGCCTTTATTTTGAAAAGGCCTTTTTTGGTTTGGGGTGGCCTTTTCTTGTTTGAAATTTTGTACAAAAAAAATTTACCCACAGATATAGAGGGTATGAAAAAGTGCCTTTGACCCCCCTATTTACAAAAACCCAATAGAGGGCTAAAATGGTCATAAAATTGCTTTTAATTTAGTAGCCCAAAAAGTAATTTTGTATGCACAGGCTTCCCAAAACTATTAACAAAAAAACACAACGTGTGGGAACCTACAGTTTAAAAAACCCCAGTGGGCCCCAAAAAAAGGTAAGCTAGTCAGACCTAAACCTCCAACCAAAATAAGGAAAAACGCCCTAAAAAAGGGCGATCCTGCGGGGCCCCTCCCCTAAAAATAAACTTACCCTAGATGGGACCTCAAGGTCCAATCCAAAACATGTTTCGACCCTCCTATCTTTTTTACATGGATCGCATCAGGGGAAAGGGTTTTGGGAAAAGTTAGGCCCCAAGGAAAAAAAAAAATTTTAAGGGGAAAAAACCAGTTTAAAATTCAGGGATCCCTTTTAATATAGAAAAACTCAGTATGCCCCGGGGTTTGCCTTTGTAACATAGGTAATTTTTTCCCCTTTTTCATACCCTACCTGTACACTGAAATGGGCACCCCCTGTATCGGGACAAGTGTCTTTAATTCATTTTCGACGTCCCTCACCCTGTAAGATTGAAAAAGCTTTCGGCTGGTTTTATGAACCATAATTTTTTGGTTTTGGGTTTTTTGGGGCCCTAAAATTTAGCTTACTCTTTTAGGGCCAAAAAAGGTTTATTACTGTTGGCCCCCCTTTCCCCACACGTTGGGTTTCTTTTTTTAAATATATTTTTTTGATAGCCTGTGCTTTACCAAAATGCCCCTTTTTGGGGCCTTTAATATTAAAAGTTTGGGTTTTTGGGCCCTTTTAGTCCTTATTTGGGTTTTTTTAAAAAATTCTTTTTTAACCCTTTGGTTTCAAGGGTTTTTCCCCCTTATTTTTTTTTTTTATTAGATTTTTTTTTGGTTTTCACAAATACAAAATGAAACGGGAAAAAATTTTGTTTTAAAATTTAAAAAACAGAAAAAAAAAGAAAAAAAAAGGGAAAAAAGCCTTTGTACATTTAGTTCCATATATATAGAAAAAACAGGGGTGTAAAAAAGTTCAGGGGGAATTTTCCATGTGTTTCCATCCAATTTTGTACATAACATTTTTAAAGGGAAATAAATAAAAGGGCATCCGAATTTTAAGCAAGGTAAACAGGGGAAAGGCTTTGGGACAAGAGTATGATATCACGCATATTTTTAGTTTTACACGAAATTAGCCCGACTCGCCAATTCTCTATTTTTTTTGAAACTACATGAGGGGGAATTTTTTTAAACACTTTTTCACTATAAATAATTG
>JAODAL010069291.1:0-16420 GCA_025379985.1 Phyllomedusa bahiana | reverse complement strand
TCTACGGCCCCCGGGGTCTATTTAAAGGGAAATCAGGCTACCATGCGTATCTTAGTGTATGTGGTACATTCCTTTATTCCTCGGTATCTCATTTCTGATCCTGGCTAATAACTGTTAGAAATGAATGGGGAGAATGACTGCAAGTGCTGTCTTCCAAATTTCCTGAGTGCTACGAGCCGACCGTCTCAGGGAATGAGTAGGGCCATGCTTGCGGCTGTTCTTCCCCTTCATTTCTATGGAATTTAAAAAAAACATAGCTGAGCGCACTCTCGACTATATTAAAATTTACATAGAAATAAATGGGTTATGGCGAGCTCTTTTCTCCCTTTTGTACCCTATAATTTCTACCAGTAGGTCTTAATCTGAAGATTAAATGTCGTCTACCTCAACTCTTAAATTTTAAAATTGAGCAAATTTTGTAATTTAGTTATGGTAAAACATTCGATTAATAAAGCACTTTCACCTCTGTCAATAGAACTTTCAGCTCTGGAATAGAACAATGTTATTTAAGTATATGAACAAATTAAATGCCCACATCATGGCATATTCATTGTGACTTAATATTTGCGGAAAGGGTAATTGGAAAATGTGTGTTGTCACAATCAAGTCTTTTAAACAGAATGGCAGACTCGACATGGAGATTGTGCGTGAAACACAATAAGCAAATAGCTAATTAAAAACCCACTGCCTATAGCAAATGCATTTCCAGGTCTTGGGAACAATGACATATGAGAAATAGAATGATTGGCCATGGGGCACGAAAAGAAGAAAAAAATCAATCCAAATACTTAATGTACTGAGAAAAGTAAATTTGTTTTCAATGGCTATGAGCAGTGTGACAGTTCGTAATAGTTTTCTGTTGTATCTTAGTCAACATGATTCTTTGGTAATTTTACAATATTTTTTTTTTTACTAAATTAACCTCTAAAAAAGTAAAGCTTAATACATAAACAGCAATTACAATGAATAATAATAATAATAATATTGATAATAAATCCCATTTTACCCTTGTAGTCCCAATCTGTAGACAAACATAAAAAAAAAGAAAGAAAAAAAAAAAAAAACAACAAAAAACCCAAAATATAAAGCAAACCCTTAAGAAAATAAAGGCAGTCCCCCGGGTTACGAACTGGATATGGAATGTAGGTTTGTTAAGTTGAATTTGTATGTAAGTCAGAATAGGTATATTTATTACATGTAACGCCAGCACAAAAGGTTTTTCTTATTTTCGGATAGACCAGGGAAGGTTTTTTTTTTTATTTTTTTTTATTTGTTTTGCTGTCTGGGCCCATGTTAACAACATTTCACCTCATTTTCACCACGTGCTGCTGTGGCATGCTGGAACTTGTCGTTCCACAGCTACTATCTGCTGTGGAACATGGAACTACAAGTGCCAGCATGCCCCATAAGTCACCGTTTGTAACTAGAGGACAGATGTAAGTCGTAACGGAGTAATTCGTGGACTGGCTGTATAGGTTATGGTCATGGGAGGTGCAATACAACTATAACAGCATATGTGCCAGCACCCCTAGTGACTATGGTTATTTAACTGCCCAAAATATAAATGCAAACCTAGAAACAGTAAATATTGGGTCCAAACAATTTTAAAAAATTCTCAATATTAATAATATAGTGTTTAAAAGATCATATTAAAACCAAAGAGGAGTCACACCAGGAGAAGGAGCAATCCTAGGGGAGGGAATCAGTCGCAAGAGATCTAAAGAACAGCGAGGAAAAGGAGTTATGTGAATTGCAGCCTGTCAAGGGTTTGTCACAAAATAATAAAATTGGATAGAGATAAATTGGCGTTATTACTGAAATTTGTGGAGAGTTGATGGTGGACATATCCATATGGTACAAAGTATTTATTTGACTGCAACCAAGACACAATGGAGTCACATTATAGATGGATGAACAAATGGTGACATTGTGAATAAGCAATATGAAAACTGTGGAGCACTAAGCGCTATTGATGTGCCAAGTGAATGACCACTACAACGATGCATGAAGGCAGATGATAAGATATGGGAGCAGCTCACCTCGAAAATTAGGAGGTAACCAGACCTGCATCTAACACAAAGATTCAAGGAATCCTATTGTTTATGGGGTCCTGGATGACACTGCCCCTCTGCTAACTCTACTGTGTATGGGGCCCTGGAGCAGACGGATGTCACTGCCCCTCTGCTAACCCTACTGTGTATGGGGCCCTGGAGCAGACGGATGTCACTGCCCCTCTGCTAACCCTACTGTGTATGGGGCCCCGGAGCAGACGGATGTCACTGCACCTCTGCTAACCCTACTGTGTATGGGGCCCCGGAGCAGACGGATGTCACTGCACCTCTGCTAACCCTACTGTGTATGGGGCCACGGAGCAGACATATCACTGCACCTCTGCTAACCCTACTGTGTATGGGCCACGGAGCAGACGGATGTCACTGCACCTGTGCTAACCCTACTGTGTAATGGGGCCCGGAGCAGACGGATATCACTGCACCTCTGCTAACCCTACTGTGTATGGGGCCACGGAGCAGACGGATGTCACTGCACCTGTTCTAACCCAACTGTGTATGGGGCCCCGGAGCAGACGCATATCACTGCACCTCTGCTAACCCTACTGTGTATGGGGCCCGGAGCAGACGGATGTCACTGCACCTCTGCTAACCCTACTGTGTATGGGGCCCGGAGCAGACAGATGTCACTGCACCTCTGCTAACCCTACTGTGTATGGGGCCCGAAGCAGACGGATGTCACTGCACCTCTGCTAACCCTACTGTGTATGGGGCCCTGGAGCAGACGGATGTCACAGCACCTCTGCTAACCCTACTGTGTTTGGGGCCCAGGAACAGACGGATGTCACTGCACCTCTGCTAACCCTACTGTGTATGGGGCCACGGAGCAGACGGATGTCACTGCACTTCTGCTAACCCTACTGTGTATGGGCCCCGGAGCAGACGGATGTCACTGCACCTCTGCTAACCCTACTGTGTATGGGGCCCCAGAGCAGACGGATGTCACTGAGCCTCTGCTTACCCTACTGTGTATGGGGCCCAGAGCAGACGGATGTCACCTCACCTCTGCTAACCCTACTGTGTATGGGGCCCCAGAGCAGACGGAGGTCACTGCACCTCTAACCCTACTGTGTATGGGCCCCCGTAGCAGATGGATGTCACTGCACCTCTAACCCTATTGTGTTTGGGGCCCCAGAGCAGACGGATGTCACTGCACCTCTAACCCTACTGTGTGTGTGGGGCCCCGGAGCAGACAGGTGTCACTGCACCTCTGCTCAACCTACTGTGTATGGGACCAATGAGAAGACGGATGTCACTGCACCTCTAACCCTACTGTGTATGGGTCCCCAGAGGAGACGGACGTCACTGCACCTCTACGCCTACTGTGTATGGGGCCCCGGAGCAGACCTCTGTCACTGCACCTCTGCTCACCCTACTGTGGATGGGGCCCGGAGCAGACGGATGTCACTGCACCACTGCTAACCCTACTGTGTATGGGGCCCCGGAGCAGACGGATGTCACCGCACCTCTAACCCTACTGTGTATGGGTCCCCAGAGGAGACGGACGTCACTGCACCTCTGCTAACCCTACTGTGTATGGGGCACCAGAGCAGACCTCTGTCACTGCACCTCTGCTAACCCTACTGTGTATGGGGCCCGGAGCAGACGGCTGTCACTGCACCTATGCTAACACTACAAGCAAGACAACGAGACATGTCACACGGCTAGATATGTCCAACGTAGTTCAGAAGAGCATGACAAAGACTTCCAAGTACTACCCTGGTCCCTAATTCCCCAGACTCCGCAATGAGCATCTGCTGGGCTAACTTGATGGTGGTGTTGTCTCTGAATCCTCCAGCAGCTGTGGGATGCAGTCGGCTCCAGTTACTATATCTATAACAACTAGTGATGAGCGATTACGTTGACTATAGTCATCGGGTCGATAGTCGATATTGGCAATTATCAATAAGATATCCGATAGTCGATAATAGATTATCGCCGATGACCATTAAAGTCTAAAGGGAGACAACAACACCTTCATTCTTACACCCAAACAGGGCTGGAGAAGCTGAAATTAACTTTCCCCAACAGTCAAATGGATACTGCCCACATCTTAGGCAACACATTTAGGTTATAAAAGCCACAGAAAAAAAGTCCAGACCATTTATTCCTGTCTTGCACCACAGCATGACCCTTAAAACTGCATCACCCCCAAATTTAAAAAATGCCAGAAGGCAGTATGAAATTTTTAACATCATGTTACTTGAACTGACATTGAATATCCCGTTCCTGGAATGCAGCATGAGCCCAAACCTGCAAAGACCCCAATTAAAAAGTGCTGGAAAAAGGAATCTTTAAAACCACCATTTTAGTTGAACTGGACATAGACTATACCTGTCCTGGGCCACAGCATGACCCCTAAACCTGTTTGACCACAGATCACAAAGTGCCCACTATGCTATTTTGTACAGTGACTGTCATTTAGTATATTTTTTGGTAACTACATTTGTTTAAAAGAATTTATTTAGGGAAGTTTTATTTATATTTTACATTATTATCATTTTGCTTTTTTTTAAATTTTTGAAAAACATACAACATACACCCCCCCGCAGTTTTTAAAGGTTTTTTTTTACACTTTGTAAAATGTGTTTAATTTTCCCCGGGCACACCCCAAAGTAATAAAAAGTCCAAAATACCCCCCAAAACACTTTTTTTTGAAAAAGGGACATTTCCCTCCTGGCTTCTAGATGATTCACCCCAATCAAAAAACCAAGGGTTTTCCTTTTTTCCCCTCCAAACCCCTTCTTCATTGATGAGGGACAGACCCCCCCGGGAAAATCAGAAATGCAAACCCCGATAGTGACCCCAGCCCCAAAAAATTTTAAACCCCCAAATTGTAAATTTTTACCATCCCTGGACCCCTTTTTTTGACACTACATTTAAAACCTCAAGAAACCCCTTTTTTTCCAAAACATTTTTTAAAGAAAATTTTGGAAAGCCCCCTAATTGCCCCTAAGGGTTAGAGCCAGTGCTGCCGTCACCCCATCGTTTAAAAACCGGAGGTCCCGCTGCCAGACTTAAAATTGGGTGGGGTGAGAACCGGGCCTAGCGTCTTCATCTATTAACACCGGGTTTCAGCACCGGGGCCCCGAGTTACGGGGTGGGTGAAAAGCCCGGGCTGGCGCCCCCAAAACTTTTAACCGGGAAAAAAGGGCCCTTATGAAGCAGCACCGAAAACATCGTGCAGAAGCAGAGTGCGGAAGGGGAAGTGTGAGGAAAAAACCCCCAAAGCCTTCCCATTACACAGTAAAGGGCCGGGGTAGCGTTTTGCCCCCCCGGTATGATGGGGCACCAATTGAGTTTTCCCCTTGGAAATTACGGGGGTTAACGCTCCTTTTAAACCACCCCCGGGTCCCCTTTTTTCTTGGCATTCTTTTTCCCTTTTTTTAACTCAACGTTTGGGAAATTGTCTCTGAATTTGTTCTCTGCCGGGGCTCCAACTCCATGGTCCCTAAATTTAACCAAACATCTCATTTAATTTTTCCTGTACCCCCCCTTGTAAAAATTCAGGGGAAAATTTTTAACCACTATTTTTTTAAAAGCAATTTTTTAGAAATTTTAAATTTTCAAAAAACTCCATTTTAAAATGGGAGGAAACCCACCATGCCCTTTTTTTCTCTTTTTTAATTGTTTTAAAAGGGGTTTTTCCTCAATACGGGATTGATAGCTATTTTAAAAGAATTGCAAAAAAAAAGCCCATTTTGAAAATAGGGTTGCCTTTAATTGTCCAAACCTTTTCCTTTTTCCCTGACAGCACCTCCCCTTAAAGCCACTCTTAAAAATTTTAAAACAAATGCTTTTAGAAAAAACCCATTTCTTTATAATGGGCCTGAAAGTATAGCTCCAATTCCCAGAAAAAAGCCCCCAAAAATTCTAAAGCTGACCCTTGCCCCCACTTTGGACAATTGTGAAAAACCAAATGTCTTAAAAAACAAATTTTTTTTAAATAGTCCTGAAAGAAATTGCTGCATTTAAAACCCAGCATGCCCCAAAAAAATTATAAAAATGCCCTTCCCAAAACCACTATTAAAAATTGTGATGGAGAAAGGGCCACTTAAACCCCAACATTTCTTTTCCAAAAGGGCCCCAATTATTAAAGCTTTTTCCACGGGCAACTTTACCTAAAAAACCACTGACAAATCCCAAAACTTCTAAAGAAAAAGTGAGTAAATGAAATAGGGTTGTTGTAAATGAAACCTTGTTTTGTTTTTTACAGTCTCACAGCAAAACCACAAAATTTAAATTTTTTGGGAAAAGAAAAAAAAATTGCAGTAAAAAAAGATCATTTAAAAAAAAAATTTTTTTCAAGAGGTCCATTTCTTTTTTGGAAGGGGGAAGTGAAGTTGAACGGCAACTAATCGGTGCCCCCCGGAAAATTGGGGCCACAACATCACCCAGAAATTAAAGGCCCTGATTCATCTTGAGAAAGTCAAACAAACCAAACCCGTTATCGTGGAAACCCCGGAATGCTTTTTGCCCTGAAAAAGACCCCTCCAGTTGTGCTAAAAGGCCTCCAGATATGAGGCTGGCTGTGGGCCAGGACAACACCCTAAGGCTGGCGATTGAGCTCCCCCCATTCGTCCTTTTTTGGAAAACCAAAAAGTCAAAGGGGTCCAAAAAACACATAAAAAAACATCGGTGTTGGGGGCCGCAGTTTAGTCGTGCCCCCATGATTTTAAACCCGGTCTCTGTGGGGTTAATTTTGGGGCCCGGCATTGCATGCGTCGGTGAGGGGGGGTAAAAAAAGAAAGCCAGAGGTCCCCCCTTGGGCTTCCCCCACCTTCCCCTGCTGCTGCTGCTCTGGCTGCTTGCACTCAAACTGCGCCCAAGCGCGGGATGTTTTTCCAACTGTGACATTTGGGGAACGGGGAACGGGACGCAACAATGTCTCCATTTGATCAATCAGCAAGGTCTCCATTTCCTCATTTTACTCTCTATTTGGGTGGGTGGAAAGAAAGGCTGAGTTTTGTTTTGTACCCCCGGGGATCCAGGAGGGGGGCCCACCCATAACTGTTGTTCTTTTGATGGCCTTAATGCGGGGAAATCTTTGTTGGAGGAAAGGGAGCATCCAAGCACTCATGTGAGAGATGGAGCCTTGATTTCCCAACCCCTCTGGGTCAGGGGCACTAGCAAACTGACCCTTCCTCATCTTCCTCCTCCGCCTAAAAATTCACGGCCAACCTCTTTCCAAGGCAGGGACGTCGGTAACGTCGGTGTCTAGGAAAAACCTTCCTCCTCCTCCTCTGCTCCTCCGGCACAGCTTCAACACAGCCCTGAGTTGCCTGAGATGAGGGCACCCTGAGAAGCTGATGCGCTGCCTTGCACTAGCCCGGGAAACCCCGAACCACTGCCTAATGAAGACCGATAAAATTGAGAAACTGTCGGGCCTTGTGGATTCGACGGAGAGAGAGGCTCTGTGTCCGCATCTGTGTCCATCTCCTCCTCCTGGCGGGACCTGTTGTTTCAGAGTGTCCAACGATCGTTCCAGAACTAAGATCACCACAATGCTCATGCTGACAAGGGCATCATCCGCACTAACCATTTTGGTGGCTTCTTCAAAACGGGCAAGGATGGTGCAGAGCTCTTTCACCTGCCTCCACTCTCGTGGCTCAAACACCCCGAGGTCCGCACCGCTCTTGTCAGGCCATGTGTCACTTCGTACTGCGTAATGGCATTGCACTGCTGCCACAACGCTGGAGCATGTGGAGGGTGGAATTCCAGCGTGTTCCCACGTCAACAATGAGACGGTAAACGGGGAGGCTGAGCTGACGCTGCAAGCAGCCAGGCGGGACGAAGCAGGCTGCAAAACGGCGGAAATGCGAACTAGACTTCGAGCCTTCCTCAGCGAGAGTCCAGGACCCGGAAGCTCTTTAGAAATTTCTGGACGACAAGGTTCATGACATGTGCCAGGCAAGGGATGTGGCTCCAGCCTACCATCTTAAGGGCGGCCAGCAGATTTCGCCGTTATCGCACACCACGTTGCCTGGGACAAGGTTCTTGTCACCCAGCCAGCGCTCGGTCTTTGTTGCGGAGACCGTTTCCCCAGCTCGTGCCTGTGTGTGGACGGTCTCCAAGACAGATTAATTTCAGCACGGCCTGGTTTCTTTTGGGCACGTGATGCCACCAGAGGCCTTGGGGAAAGAGCCTGCACCCTCCCTGTGGTTTTGAAGAGCGTGCGCCAAGCCTGAGAGCCACTGTCACCCCCAGAGAAAACCACCCCCTCACCCGTGGGGTGTAACAGAGAATAAAGGGGCCCTTTTTGGCCTGTTTACTAGTGCATGGTGGGGCCCGGGCCCAGAGATTTTTCCCCGGCCCCACAGAGGGCAGACAACGCGTTTTAAATTTTAGATGACAGGGGCCCGGCCCAGACAGGGACGGCTTTTTTTGGCAAAGAAATCCCTGCTGGGCATTTTGGTATTGGGGGGGGAAAGGAAAAGACGGGGGAGGGAACCCTCTGTGCCCACTAGACGGAAAGGCAACATTTCCAAAGGCCAAAAACCTGGCAATGCCGCCCTTCAGGTTTTTGGGCCTTTGGGAGGGTTTTTGGGTTTTTAAAAGTGTTTTTTTCTGCTCCCAAAAGGGAAATTTACAGAAGGCTGGCTGCTGGGATGGCCACTGAAACGGCTGAAAGGTCGTCAAACTGGGGGAAGGAGAAGGGGAAAGGTTGGGTCTCTGGTGGTACCGGGCGACGGTGGAATGTTTAAAGGGCGGAGGCTGTTTCCCTAAATCATGACTCTGAGAGACAGGGGCGGGCTGGGAATGCTTGGTTTGGTGGTGAAGGAGGGGGAGGGGGGAGAAGGGGTGGGACAGGGGTTAAAAGGCCCGGGCGTGGGTCTGGCCTTTTTGGCCATTTTGCCTCCATTTCAACTCATGCTTTTTCCGCTGAAAGTGACTAAGAATGTTGGTGGGGTTAAACCCCTTTAAGGTTTTTCCCCTCTACTTAGGCGTTTCCCGGAAAAAAGGGCGGCATAGGGAAAAATCGTGGGTGAATCAGAGGCTTTGTCAAAAAAGGGCCCCAGGTTTTAGAGGCCCTTTGGGCCCTTTTTGACGGCTTAAAAACGAGGAGTTGGTTTCCGCTAAACCGTGGTGGGGAACCCATATCGGGGGGGACTTCTGCGCCCCGCCCTTTTTCCCTTTTTGAGGCGGGCCCCGTACTAAACACTCCCCCATCGCCCTTCCCTTCCTCGTCCAGTGATGAAGCGCTCGCAACCCAAATTTCTGTTTAAAAAAGACCCCCTTTGGGGGACCCGCAAGGTCGTCATCATCATCAAAAAAAGGTGTTTTTCGTCGTCCTGACTTTTCTGCATCCGGAGCTGGGGGCTACAAGAAAGGGAGGGACGCAAGGCGTTCCCGGGACCCCCCCGGGATTTTTGCAGTTGACCGGTTTCCCTTACCCTTTCCTTGTTTGCATAATTTAACGGGGGCCGTTCAGAGCAAAAGGAAAATCATCCTCTTGGGCCTCTTGATTTTTTAAAAACATGTTTTTTTCTGCCCCCAACCGCTTTTTGCCCATAAAAGGGGGGGTTTTCCTTCAAAAATTTGGATTATCCACAGTGGGGGGTTTACCGAGTTGCTTTTGGGCTGCTTTCATGTTGGACGGATGTTTGAGGGAGTTTGATGACGACATTTGGGGCCCCCGTGACGCGAGGACGAGGATTAAGACTGCGGATCGGGTTTTGGGAAAAAACCCACTGAAAAACAGTTTTGGGAACCCCTGTTCTTTTATTTGAAAATTTCCAGGGCCCGACCCGCGTAAACACCCTTTAAGGGCCCCTGCAGCTGACAACCCGCTGGCATGCGTTTTGTCGCCAGCACGGGAAGGGAGCACCTTCCCTCGTACCTTTTCCCCCCTGTCCTACCCCCCCTTTGCTCGTTTTACCCCTGAGTTTGCTCCATATTCAGAAAGATAAAAATTTGAGAGGTTGGAGAGTTTTGGAAAGTCTCTTATTAAAAGTCGGCTCAAAATCACACGCTTTCTCAAATACCTCAAATCAAAACAAAATTGCTAGGATTGAAAATTTAAGTGTAGGGGTACTCTATCAACAAAAAACTTGCTTTTCTTGACTGACCAAAAGTGAAAAAAAAACACCTGTCTGAAATGTTTACGGCTAATAAACGGTATTTTTGGCACCTAATAATTCACCTGTGGTTGACTACAAAAGATTGCATGTATTCAAATGTAACTGCAAAGTAGCTCTATCAACAAGCTTGACTGATCCAAAGGAAACTGAACACACTGTCTGAAATGTTACGGATAATAACCGGTATTTTGGCTCCTAAAATTCAAATGTGCGTGACCTACAATATTGATTGTATCAAATTTAACTGCCAAACAGTAGCTCTATCAACAAAGCTTGGACTGACCTCAAAAGTGAAAAAAAACACCTGTCGGAAATGTATACGGATTATATAAACGGTATTTTTGGACCTATCAATTCACTGTAGGTGACTACAAAAATTGCGGTTATTCAAATTTAACTGCAAAAGCTAGCTCTATCAACAAAGCGTGACTGACCAAAAGTGAAAAAAACACCTGTCGGAAATGTTACGGATAATTAAAGGTATTTTTGGCAACCTATCACGTACACTCGTGGGGGACTACAAAGTTGCAGGATTCAAATTTAAACTGCAAGGGTGGCATATATCAACAAAGTGGCCTGCGCCAAAGTGAAAAAACACGTATCTGAAATGTATACGGATAATAAAAGTTATGTTTTGGCACCTATCAACCTGGTGGTGACTACAAAATTGCTGGATTAAAATTTAATGCAAGGTGGTATATCTCAACAAAAGCTTGACTGGGCAAAATTGAAAAGAACACCTATTCTGAAATGTATACTGATAATAAAAGTGGAGTTTTTGCACCTAACTAATAGAACTGCGTGTAAACTAGAAAAGATATGTATCCTAATATAAAGGCTATGCAATGGCTAAATAAAGTTTTGGCTGTACAATATCCAGTATCCTTTATAGAGCTTTGTCTGTGTTCGCCCAGCCGTGTCCTCACCCCACTCCCCCTGTGACTTTACAGCGCTTTGATGCTCCTTTAAAATTCTCTGCTAAATAACTAAAAATCTGCAAATCTATGATATAACTAAGTTTCTAAGGACTCACTGCTAAAAGTAGAGCTTCTCTGTGAAAAATAGAATAATTATGCTGAGCTGTTTGCTGAGCTGTTTGGACAGAGGCAGAGCGGAACGCCATTAATGCTATCGAGACGCTGACACACACTGATCATGAAAAGGAAGGGCTCGTTCTATGTAAAACGAGGTCATGTGGTTTTTCCAGCCAATCGCAACACATAACAATACCAGTCAAGACGTCGCACCACACATCCTAACCTGCTCTAATTATGTAAGATGATTTGTGGCCGCCAAATGACAGGAAGCGCGAACAATGGCCGCGATATTATAGATTATGCACAGATATTAACCTATATTTATCGCGTCGTGATCGATCAAAATAAGATCAACGTAAAATTTTACGTGCCGATTTCAACTTTGTCGATATAATGCTCAACACCAGTTTAGGATTTTATCACAACAGCATATGGAAAGGGGCTGAGAAGCACCACAGCGCCCTCTTGTTGGATGTGTAACAAATCCTCAATTTGCTTTTGACCAACCGAAGTCTTAAGGAAAGCAATCAGGATTTTAAGCCAAGCCAGTATCTCTCATCTGCAGGACACACGCTTGTTTCGGGATCTTTTGGACCCTCTTCGTGCAAGAGCAGAGGGAATTACTGGGCTGGCTTGTGTGGGTGGCATCGAGTTGGCTCAGGTATGAAAGATCTCTACTTAATGAGAGCACCGAACGAACGGCTTATAGAGTTTGTTTGCCTTTTCGCCCTCTACTTAGCATCTGCATATCACAAGGCATTATGGGAAAGGGGCTGAGAAGCCCACGGTGCCCTCTGTTGGATGTAACAAATCCTCAATTTGCTTTTGACCCACCGAGTCTTGAGAAAGCAAACAGGATTTTAGCCAAGCCAGTATCTCTCATCTGCAGACAACGCTGTTTCGGAATCTTTGTCCCTCTTCAGTGCAGAGCAGAGTGATACTGGCTGTCTGTGTGGGAGGCATCGAGTGGCTCAGGAAGGAAAGATCTCTCCTTAAGGAGAGCACCGAATGAACGGCTTAGTAAGGACTTAAGCATCTATTGTTCTCATTTTTCTCTAGTAATGTAAGTTATCTATGTATTTACTGATACTTTTATAGCGCCAACATGTTCTACAGTGATGTACAGGAGCTATAATCACTCGCATGAGCTCATGTCCCCAAGAAGTATAGACGAAGGGTAATTTCATAGGTTAGTAAATCTTTCAGGGAGAGAAAAAAAAACTAAGAGCCATATTATTATGAAGGGAGGGGTTAAGAGAAAAAAATCCTTCCTGACTCATAATCTGGCAATCAAAATTCTCTAGATAAACGACCTTTCTCCACAAATCTAGTGACTATAACTTGTTATTTTATTCAACTCTAGAAATGCACCAGGCCTTTTTGAATTGTTTTAGTTACATCATCTGGCAGAGAGCTTAAAGGGGTTTTGCCACGATCTAATGTTGACGTGGGATCCTCCAAAATGGGTATTTTCTAAATATATGTCATAAAAAAAAGTGAAGCCTCTGAGAGCTACAGCCTTTCTTACATGCCCTTGGTTTCCTGACTGTTTACATTAGACACGACCAGGAGCTGACAGGAGCTAATCTGGCCACACTTGCGTTGTTTGCACTTCTTATGTGATGGCAGGGAACATGAACGAGCTTTGAAGGGACTGGGGAGAAAGATTCTGTGTCTTTTGTATAGAGAATCCACTGGTTGTAATGTAATTATCTGAGTAAACATTTAGACACTCCCTGGCTCTGTGCTCAGCCCCCTTCCCTATCCTCTGCAGCCCTTTGTGAAGAAATGAAAGAAGGCTTCCTGCTGAGAGCTTATCTTCTCTCCTGAGCAGATCAGAGGGAGAAATAAAACACATATAGCTTGTGCACAATACAGTTCTCCTCTGTGTATTAGCAAAACAATGTTTGCTCAACTACAGAGATTGAGTATCAGGAACGTGCATGGGAGGTGGAGTGATGACATCACAGAGGAGGTACTTGTTTTTTTAAACACAAAAAAACAACGCCCCTTTTTCAAGCCTCAAGAGGGGAGTATCAGCCTGTTAGGTGAGGAACTCACTTCTTTGCAAAACCCCTTTAATGTATTATATCAGCTTTATTAGTACTTGAATGTGTTGTCTGCATGATGTTTCGTTATAATAGAGGGACATTGTCCTGTTCACAGTATGAGCTACATTCATTTTAAATGAAGACTACTCTCCCATCTATGCATTAGCTGATTCTAATAAGCAGTATAGGAGAGTGAGGTGGCAAATGAATAAGTTCAACACAGTCTTTTTAAAGGAAGTTTGCAAGGAGGGAAAAATAGAAGTATTGTGAACTATGCAAAACCCTGTACGGCTTTGGAGTGACCTCTTGTTTTACCATTTGTGTTGCACTAAACCGTAGAAATCTGTAAGGGTATGTTCACACGTACTGTGCGTGCCGCTATACCCCTGCAAGACGCCCGTAGCTTCAGAAGTACTTCCGAAGCGCTCCCACTAACATTCACTATGCCTGGCACGTAAGCGCCAGGAAGAAGTGACATGTCACTTCTTTCTTCTGCCACATATTGCGCCCTGGGGAAAACAGCAGGTAATCATAGCGCTCAATGAATTACCATATTTGCGGGGTGTACTACGGACGTATTACAGCTCAATTATGCATCGAAATATGCCTCATAAATATGCCGCGTGAACATACCCTAAAGATGTTGCATTGTGTTTGCATGTTTAACCAAATGGCTTATTTTGCAAATGTAATGTTAGATCTGTTTGAAATGAAAATGTATTGCATTTTATGTTTAACCCTACTGTTCTGTTCGGTTCTACTATACACATATAATGTTCCGGTCATTTTTGACCGGGCCTATTAAAGTCTGGATTTTTAACTAAATTAAGTGTTTTATTTAATTTTCTTTTACATTATTATACTGTATGTGAACATGGTTGTTCATAAACAAATGAAAAATGAAATCAAAAACTTAATTTTTATTTTTTTTGTGTCAAAAAATGTTACATAGCCTTATTGCATTATTCATGCATATTGCACATTTGCACAAAAAAAATCATAAAACTGTAAACTATAACTAATAACATCAAACTGTATGTAAATATATATATATTTTTTTTTTTAAAAACAAACAAAAAAATAAAAGTCTCGTTTTTTCTATATAAAATGTGAAATTAGGTTCAAGGTGCTAAATTTACTGTTTGCATTTGTCACAAGTATAATTTACATGTCTTTTGCATAAGTACTTTGCACATTTGCAACATATCACATTTGATTTGTGATTACTTGATGTTGGACAGAAGGTGCATCATTCCCGTTTTAGGCTGTTTGCACTGCTGGTGGAGGCCGTGGGTATCGTCGCAGTGCTAGCGGATGCCCTTGGTTCACTTTCTTCAGCATGCTGTTGGATCCTGTGGACAATGGCTGCAGCTCCATCATCTCTGGGTGTTACTTTTCTTTGTTCAATATATGGGCTAACCTCTAAAAAAAATTCTTCTTTTCTATAGTTTATTTTTGTTCCAATTTGGGTCTATTTCACGCCATAACACAAATGCATTGTACGCCGACACATCAAGAATGTTGTAAAAAAACAACCGTTGGCCAACAATTAGTTTTGCGTTTACAGGTGTAAGTGCCTATGAGTTGATTTAGAGTATCAACTGCCCCTTTTGTGGCATTGTAATGTAAAATCATGTCTGGCTTTCTGTTGTCTCGGTTACTGGTGCATTGTGCTCATCAGAATGACCTGTTTGTATTTTTTGGGAACGTAAGAAACTACTGTTGTATCCTCAGTAAAATAAAACATAGAACTATAAACGTCTCTTACTGAGGATACCTTGCGGCAGTTCTGGCTTATTTTTTCTAACAGTAGTCAGGTAGATCTCCACACAATGGTGTAGTATTGAGGACCTGCAGGTTATGTGGTCAGGTCCTTCATCCCTCTCCTATGTGTGCAGGAAGCTGCTGGCAAGTTCTTCTCCTCTGTTCCTCTTCCGCTACATATATGTAAAGATGAGTTTTCATGAGCTGTCTCATGTGTGCTCTCTCTCTATGTTCTCTCAAGTTGTATTGAAAGTGAAGTAACTGTATAGAATAGTATTGTACTTGTCTACTGATAAGCTAAAACACCCCCTTTAGCAGCCCAAAGTAAAACAAACACATTTTGTCAGACAGAATTTATTAGTGCTCTTTTCAGGTCATCATTAGATAATAGAACCAGCTAATACAAGGAACCAGCTAAGACACAGGTGTCAAACTGCCGGCCCTCCAGCTGTTGGGAAACTACAACTCCCATCATGCATTTGTATAATCTATAACAGTGGGCATGATGGGAGTTGTAGTTTCCCAACAGCTGGAGGGCCGGCAGTTTGACACCCCTGAGCTAAGACAAATAATTCACATTTACCATGTGAAGGGTTGACAACTGAATTGAACCATTTCTATAAGAACAGTGTAAGCCGTGTACCGAGGGCAGGTTTACCGGAATACAGCGAAGTCACGGACAAAGAACACAACTCCAATACCAGCTCAACAACGGCTTGTTTTACTGAATTTTCTGAAACAAGATGGTGAACAGATCCCCCAAATACAGATTTACAAATATGTATCCTGGGCCCCTGTGCTGTACAGCGCGCCGCCAGAAGTGTACTCTCTGGATGCCTGGTAACTTTACCTAACCGTGGGGTTCGGAAAGGCCAATATAACCCCTTACCTTCTTAATACCGTAATCACCAACGGGAACAATTGTGTGTGGTGGCAGTTGCAGGGGCTCGTGGTGCAGCACAGCAGCTTACACAGCTTGAATGGATTTACCACTTCCCTCCCAAACACACATGTGACACAAATTTTCCCTCACAGATGAACCGGTTCAGGTAGCTAATGGTGCGCTAGCAAACTCTCCAAGTCCTAAACAGGAGAATGTATTTGGGAAACCCTCCTTTGGCCTGTAACTGAACCTAGACTAACTAAACTGATATCAGGCCTTCTCACAGTCCTGAGCTCGTTGGCGTAGACGCATCTGCTGAGGTACCTTAAAGATGGCCGGCAATTCCTGTCCTCAGGTGCAGATCCTTGTGGATGAAGTGGATGATCCGGCTGCAGACAGTCCTCTCTATCTTGGCAGCTTGTCCTTCTTGTCCAGGAGTTCTCTCTCTCCCTCTGCGATGGCGTCTGTATAGACAGGCAGGCTCTCCTCTGTCCCTGGAACAACTGTGAATCCTGGCTCCTTAGTCAACTGCTCT
>JAODAL010069290.1:0-16421 GCA_025379985.1 Phyllomedusa bahiana | reverse complement strand
TCTTTAAAACAGGGGATCACTCATTGTTTTGGGTCTTGTGCAAACGGGAAACGACGGTTTGGGGAAAATTACTACCTTTGCTTTGGTCTATCTCTGTATAAAATTTTCCCGGGGGTTTTTAAAGGGGGGGAATCTAAAAAGACAAAATTTGGGTTTTATCCCTAAATTGATTAACCCTATAAAAACTCAAAAATGTTTTATCAAAAATTTCCCAAAGTATTGTCAAAGGGTTTAATTTGCACCGCCCAGCCCTTTTGGGACTTTTAAAAATTTTGGGACGTAAACCAGGTTTGCACTTTGAATTTACTGTTAAGAATTTTTTTTTTGAGGAAAAAAAAATAAAAAGAAAAGAGACCCGGGGGGGTCATGTTTGTAGGGAAAAAAAATTCAGTAGTATGAAATTTGAGGGGGAAAATAATTTCATATGACTTTAGAGAATTTAAAAATCTTTTTGTTGAATTAAGAAAATTTACAAGCAAAAAATAATAATTCAGAACCATTTGTTAAAAAACATGGGGTTTCCCTAACCCTTACTTTCCCCAATCCAATCACCCCCTGAGTACTTGATGTTTTTTAGGAGATGATTAAAAATGATTTTGGGTTATTTGCAAAAGGTAAAAAAAAATAAAAAAAAATTTAGGAAAAATCGGGACTAAACTGGGGGGTTTAGCATTTAAAAATTTTAAAAAAAATAAACAGTTTACTGGGGAAAAAAGGTTGATAAGGGGGGGGGGGGCTGTGGTTGTTTGGTTTCGGTTTATAAAAAAAAATTTAATTTAAAAATTTTTTGAAAAATAAAGATATATATCAAAAATTTGGGAAACAGGACCCCACACCCCCCTTTTTAAAATTTTAGCAACAAAAAGGGTTTCCTTGGATAGAGCCCGTATGGGAGTTTTCTCTTTTAAAAATTTTGCCAAAAGTTTTGTTTTGTGGATTTTTCCAAATTTAAAACCCCAATATTCTTTCCCCTTCCCAAAAATACACAAAAATGTATTTCCCTCCTCCATCAGGCCCCAAAAGTATCAGGATCGGTTCATTTATTTGGAGAGAGTCGGTAAAGTGGCTTTTTGCCTTCTTCAAAAAATGATCCCAATTTCCGGGTTTTTTTTGGGGAAATAAAAAGCATCCCATCGCTTCATTAGAAAAGATAAAATTGGCAAGATAATTTCCTTGGCCCACGTGTTTGTGGTTGCTTTGTACCCCCCCAACCCACAAAATATGGCTCTTATTCCCATTAAAAAAAGGTTTTTGTTAAAATATAGTTGATATGAAGATCAGAAGTGTTAAATTTTTATCATTATGGTTTTTTAAAATTTTTATTTTTCTTTATAATTATTTCTCGTTTGATAAACAATTTTTTTTTCAATTACAAAGGTTTCCCCAATGGGCGCAAAAAAATTTTCCCCCCCCCTAGCAAATATTTATTTTGGGGATGTGGGAGGAGGACTTTTTGTTTTTCGGACCCTTAATTCCCTTTTTCCCTCCCTTTTCAGGTGGTTTTTTTTTGGTATGGTCGCCCATTTAGACGACCTCTCTGGGTTTTGGGGGGGTCCAGGTGATTTTATATCAGATTTTATTATGTACCCGAATAACAAAGGAAAGGGAAATTTTAAAAATTTACGCACCTGAAAAAAATTTTAAAATAATCAAAATTTTTGGGTGTTTTACATGGAGGTTTTAAAAATGGTACCCATGTTTATTAAAACCCCTTTTTAAACCCTTCCCGCACAGAATTCTTTTGTTGGGGGCCGATCAAAGTTTACCCCCCCCTTTTGGGTTTAATTTTTTACCTTTCAGGGGAATTGAAAGGATAAAAAAAAAATTCAGTAACCCCCAAATTGGGAAATTTTAAAAAACCAAACAGGAAAATAGTTCCAGTAAAATTTAAAATGGGAGGATTTACAGGCAGGATGCTACAAAATAGTTAAAAAAAAAAGTGGGAAAAAAAATCCCCGGGAAAAAAACCCGATTTTCATGAAAAGCATTTAACCCAAAAAGGGTTTTACAGGAAATTTTTTTTCAGTACCCGGGTTTTTCACCTCAATTTTAAACCCTATAGTAGCCAACAATCAAAAACATTAGAAAATTTAAAAAGCATCCGCATTTTAAGGACATTTTGGGGGGATTGGGGGTTTAAATTTTTAGGAAAAAAATGCCCAAAAAATCGGTACAATGTTTTCCCTAAAATTTTTTTCCCTTTGTGAAAGGAAAAAGACAAAAAAAAAACTTGGCCCTTTCATAAAGGGTTTAAATTTAATGTGGGCGCCCGGTCTGCTTAACCTGTAAAATTTTGGGGAAAATGCGAGATCATTTTATATCAATTTTACCAAATAGAAATTAAGAATTTTCCAAACTTAAAATTTTTAATAAAAAAAAGTGGTTTTTTTTAATATCGTGTATCTCCCTGTTAAAGGTTTCGTATGTGGGTGGGCATTAAATACATTGAAAAAGAGAAAAGAGGAGACATTTTTCGGATGCTCACAATACCAATTTGGGACAGAAATTTGTTCCAAACGGTTTTCCAAAAAATTCAAAGGAAGTTCACGTTTTGGGGGATAACCCCTTCTTTTTTTTTCGTTGTAGGGGGATTTGGAGTGTTTTTCCCGAAAGAGGTGGAGACCCGCCCCAATCTTTTTGTTTTGGGAGGGGAAACCCAAAAAGGGTTTTTGGCTTTGGGAAAAAGGGTCCCTATGGGTCTTAAAATTAAGGGATGATTTTTTTTAAAATTTTTTTTAAATTGGAAAGGGGATGGGATATATGGATTCTCTCAGTTTAGATCAGATATTAAGGGAAAAAGAAAATATTTAATTGGTATTTTTTATTTTAAACCCGTTTTGGGTTCGCAAAATTTATGTTTTTTAATGCATTGTCTTTTAGATATACGTTTTTGGGTTTGTTATAGGGTTAAAACAAAAAGGGAGTAAACCCCTTATGTCTTTCCCCTGATTTCCCCTTTTTTAAAAACCCGGGAACCCTTCAACCGGGGTTTGACCAAAAAGTAAAGGGATGTTAAATTTCCGAAACGCTTCGGTTGTTTTGCACAAGGGCCCAAAATCAAAGTGTGATCCCTGTTTAGGGGGTTTTTTTTGTTTCTATCCCCGCATTATTATGACTTTTTTGAAATGGTGTAAATTTTCCCCCTTTTAAAAAAAGAAGAAAAAAAAGCTTATTTAGGCCCAACAAAAGGTTCCCAGCACAAATCTTTTGGCGGCTTTTTGCCGGGGGACCTTTTTTCCAGGTCCGTTCCGTGTTGCCCTTTAGGGGCCCCCACCCCCGCCAAACGTGGGGTTTTTGGCACGTCTCCCCAGACTACCTTTTGTGTGGGCCCTTGATTCCCCGGTGGTTTTCTCTCCCAGCAACCAGCAAAGGGAAACCCGGGAACACAACACCCCGCTTTACCTGAATTTCCCGGTTCTTCAAGGCCATCCAAAAAATCCGGCCTTTGGGTCCCGGGGGGGGGTAGTCATCCCCCCCCCTTCTTTGACTGCTCCATGAAGGCCGACCCAGACTTGCGCTGCTGCAGCAAACTAATTTTAAAAAGTGTCAGGGGCCCTTTTTCCCGGGGCACAGAAATCCCTGGCCTTCATCCACCAAAGACGGGAAATTTTGGTGGCCAATTCCCCCAACTACCCCCGGGGCCTTTGGGCCCTTCCTACAGTAGGGCAGGGGCTCCCCCTAACAACAAGCCCTCCATGCTTCTCCAATCCATATTTTGCGCCTACTGAAAGAAGGGGGGATATCACCCCAATTTCTTCGCGAAAGTAGCGGCCCCTTGCCCTCAAATTGTTCGCCCTCGTGTATGTGGCGCTGACCCCAGACCACAAAGTAGGTCTCTGGCTGAGGGCCCCGGAGGGGACAGAGGGGGGTTGAGGAAGGTGGGGGCCGCTGACCCGCCCCTGGCCCATCCAATAAGGATTGTGTCGGGACTTCCCATCGATTTTGGCGGGGTTGTAGATGTATCTGGGGGGGAAGTGGATGCCCTAGTCAACAATCAAAAACATTGGGTTGGGTAAACACAGGGCCCGCTAATGAAAACCCGGCAGTTCTGTCCTCACCCGAGTGACCCTGTTGCGCGCCCCCTTGCTGTGCGGCCCTGTGCTGCTCCGGGAAAATGTTTGTGTACTGCCCTCGGATGTGAAGAGCCTCCCACCTCTCTGTTGACATACTGTTGACAAAAATTTCCCCTCTTTTTAATGAAAATATCTAAATAACCCCCTGTATTTGATCAAATGAACCACAACGGGTTGGGTAAACCTTGGTATAATTGCGTACAGGAAATCACGGGAAAAAAAAATGATACGTGGCTTTAAAAAACTGTTTTTTTTACTGATACAAAAAAAAAAACAGGCTTTTTAAAACCTTGGATAAAAATTATGCACGAAAATCACCCGGAAAAATTTTTCGTCTTTGGCGTTTAAAAACACCCTTTTTTTTATACTACAAAATCACAAACCGCTTAATTAACCTTGGATTAAAATTTTGCTCAGAAATCACAGGAAAAATGTTTTTTGGGTTTAAAAAACCGTTTATTATGTACAAAAGCACAAAAAAAGCTTTAAATTTAACCCTTGGATTAAATTGCGCTACGAAAATCACCCCGGGAAAAAATTAATGGTATGGGCGTTTTAAAAACGTGTGTATTTTATGACTACAAAAGCACAAACCTTTATTTTAAACTTGGGTTAAATTAGCTAAGAAATCACCCGGAAAAATTTACTCTGTTTGGGTTTAAAAAACCCTTTTTCTTTTCTGACTTTCAAAAGGGACAAAAATTGCTTAAATAACCCTTGGACCTAAATTTCGTACAGAAATCAGCGCAATAAATTTACTGGGTTTTGGGGTGTAAAAAGTTGTGTATTTTATGACTACAAAAGCAAAAACAGCTTATTTAATTCTTGGATATAAATTATGTACGAAATCACCCGGAAAAATTATCTGTTTGGGGGTTTAAAAACCCTGTTTATTTTACGATACAAAAAAACAAAACGCTTAAAAAAAAATTAAAAAAAAAAAACCCCTTTGGTATAAATTGCGCTACAGAATCACCCGGAAAAATTTACTGGTAGTGGGTGTAAAACGCTGTATATTTTACTGATACAAAGAATAAGGCTTAAATACCTTGGATTAAATTGTGCTACAGAAATCAGCAGCAAAAATTAATGGATGTGGCTTGTAAAAAATGCCATTTTTTTTTATAGTACAAAAACCAAAAAGGTTAGAAAACCTTGGATATAAAAAGCGCCCCAGGGAATTTGGGGAAAAAATTAATGGTATGTGGGGGTGAAAACGAAAACAAACTGCCCTTTGCAAATTGGTATTCATGTGCTAGAATGACCAGAGGCATTAAAAATGTATATGGAGTAGAATTGGACCCCAAAAGGATTCAAACAATACCCAAAAATGAATAAAATTTAATGGGAAAAGGGGCAGTCTTGATAAAGATGAAATCCCCAAAAAATTTGCCGTTAAAAACAAATTTCTTTTTGGTGAGATCTCTGCAGCGGAGACGGCACAAAAGAGGGGGAGTGTGAGCACCCCGTAGGTCGGCTTATATGTGCGGGTTTACGTCACAGAATCCCCCCGGGCTTGATTGGGCCTTTATCTTGCCATTCATTGACAGTGTTCCCTTTCTTTTCCTCCCCCGGGTTTTTTGGGGCCCCGTATGTGCTTTGGGGCCTTTTTATAATTAAAAAACACACTTCGTTTGCGAATTATCCCAATTTATTTTTTGCAGATCGAAATTTTCCCGAAAAACTAAAAGAATTTACTTCATTGAAACAAATTTGCCCATCTCTAGTTACAATGCAATAGGCTGTAGAAATGATCAAGCCCCCTAGTGGTGAAGCACATGTAATTAAAAAAAATTAAAAAGTTCAAATCATCCCCATTTCACCATTTTACAAATAAAAAAGATAAAATAATAAAAAAGTAAAAAAATTTTGTATTGCGTTTGAAAAAGTTTGGGCTATTAAAAAATTAACATAAATTTATCCCCTAGTAACATTAGGAAAAATTCCAAAAAAGCGTTTTTTTGGTAAAACACGTTCCCTTTAAAAAAGAATAAATTTAATCAAAAAAAAGGGACATTCCAAACTGATAGCAGTAAAAAAATACACTTTAGTCAAAAAAAACCCTCCTCAAATCCCTAGGTGTTAGAAAAAAAGTTTTTGGTCTCGAAAATGGTGCCGCAGCAAAATTTCAAAGATAGAAAAAGTTTGGATATTTTTATGGGCCAAAAAAACAGAAAACCCTTTCTGGTTGAAAAGGGGATGGTTCAACCCGGGTTTATAAAATAATCATTTTTACCCAAAACAAAAAATCCCGCAAAAGGTGCAAGTTGTTTTTTCCAATTTTGCTCCACTTAGAATTTTTTTTTGCATTTCCAGTATATCCTAGGTAATTGAATAACACTATTAAAAATAAAATCTTGTCATGCAAAAAAAACCCCTTTTTGTTACAAAGGGGGAAAAAAAAAAAAAAAGTTATGGCTCTGGGAAGGCTAAGAGGGAAAAACTAATGTAAAAAAAAAAAAATAGGCCGCATTGTTAAGGGGTTAAAAACTTTTTTGTTTTCTGAGTTATATATTTACTCAATCGTTTTGTTTCGTATACAATGCAAATGTGTGAACAGAGATGGCGGTTATAGCATTAGAATCATAGACATGGTGCTGATGGAAACCTTCACAAGACTTACAGCTGCCATGTTTAATGATTGGCACCCATACACTTAGACGCCGCGGCCACTATCACCACGTCGTCTAAGGTTTTAAAACCATAGATTTTGGCGGTTCTGTGTATCAGCAAAAGCTGTCCCTACTCCCCGACCGTGGCGAGAAAAAGTGGGGCGCAGCGGTCACAGGGGACTGGGACCAGAGTAGGGGGGCCCCCTGATGTAGAATTACGCCCCACTGCCTGTGTATTGCAAGCAGCGGTTTAGGCAGAGCGGTCAGGTCGAGCTTTTCCCCGGCTGCCCAGCCCCTGGTTGCCAAGGGGCAGGCATCATCATGTGATGATGGCATCAGCATGTGATGATGTCATCATGCCGCTGGTGCTGCAGCCCGGTATAACAATATGCCTTTTAGTAGGCCATAGCTTACACTTAGTAAAAGCCGAGCGGTTTTGAGGATTAAAACGCCCCGGGACTCAAGGAAGAAGTCAGCAGGGAAACGGAGAGAGGTGAGTATTATTTTTTTTATTTATAAAAGGCCCTCTTATATACCTACCTACTGGTGCCCTCAAATACCTACTATGAGCCCCCATATTACTTCTGGGAGTTCAATTTACCTACCACGGGTTCATAAAACCCCTAACTGTGGGCCCTATAACTCCTACTGGGGGCCCTTTTTATTATACGGGGGCCTATGTGCAACCCAATGGGGGACCATATACTCCCCATCTACTGAGGGCCTTTAAAGGGTTTGGAAAATTTGGGAGAGAAGTGTAGAAAAGTGAGAATTCGAACATGTTTTTGTTGTAAATTCTGCAGGGACGAGTCGTAGCTGGGAGAAAATGTCATGATGATCGTGAGTGCGTGGAGAAGAAAAACAAGAGGATAACTCTCATCAGAGAAGACCTCATGGTGGTCTGGGCAGGATGGAGAAGAAAAGGGAAAGTGAACAACTGGACAGAAAAGACATCACCTGTGAGTCACTAATGTACGCCTAAATGATTTTATGTGTTAGAGCACCCCAATACAACTGCTAGCTACCACTTTATGGTCACTGTATGGCAGCAATATTGGTCTTAGTGTAATAGTTTATATTCAATACCAGTACCATGGTTTTATTCAGTCTCTTTATGGTGGTGATAGGTGGTCATGATGTTGTATTATTATTTGGTCCTTGTATATTGTTGTTATTGATATTATTGGTCTTGATATATTGATTTGGTCAGTAACATTATGACATTATTAGTTACTATATGGTATTGTTATGTGGTGGTATTATTTGGTCATGGTGTTTAGTTATTATTTGGTCTCTGTATATTGTTGTTTTATTGGTAATATTGGTCTACGTAAACTGGTTTGGTAAGTAATATTATGGTGGTATTAGTCACTACATAAGGGTGAAAGATGGTGATAATGTGGCACATGTATACATACTGACACACAGAATACAGATAACATGTGTATTAAAACATTCAGTGTAAACTCCTACAAAAACTAAACCCAAAAATCAAAGGCACAATTATTTTTTTTTGTGGGGTGCCGGGTGATGGGGGCAGACATTTTAGCTGTATAACTTTTTTTTTTTTTCTCCACCACCTAGCCTCATTTTAAAGTCATTTTTTTTCTATAAGACAATCCTTTTTAGTAGAAATAATTTTCTGTGTCAAGTTACCTCACAGACATCCATCACACTAAGTAAGCATCCTGTTATTAAAAGTAGCAGTCCACAACCATAGTCTGGGGTGGGAGGGGGACTGAAGTTTTACACCTGGGTCTACAAGCCATCAGCTATGCCCCTGGCCATGAAGTATTAAAATGTCATGAAGGATCAAGTGGTTACAGTATTCAAAACAGCATTTAGGAGTTTTGCAGGATGATGTAACATTTTCGTTGGTACCGTAAGCTCCCCAAGGAAGAGTTCTATGGTAATGGAGGTACCAACACCCATCTGAAAGGGGTTGTATTTATTACTTTCCTCTAAAACACACTCATTCAAGAAGTGATTTAAATTCTTGGTGGACAGAAATGTTTTCATGCTTACTTTGTCTTCTCAAAAAGGATGGAGCATATGATTTGGAAAAATTCTTTAAGTTTAATGTACCCTATGAGCCATCACCTGAGATTTTATGGTGTTTCCACAAGGCTTTCTTTAGAGGCATTCTGATTCAAATAGCTGCTACAGAAAACATGGCTTTACAAAGTCTATTAGAAGAAATAAAAAATTGTGCTATTTTTAAAATCAATCCTATAAAAAAGAATAAAGAGTGTTTGAAAAATCTTAAAAATAAATTGAGTTCCATATATCTGTTTCATTATTAACAAAATCTTTTAAAGCTTAAATGGAATTCCTATGTTCAGGGGGATAGGCTAGGCAGGGTGTTGGCCAGCAGAGCCAACATTTCAAGCAAAATCAAAAAATCATACTAAAACAGCTCCACATGGTTCCAAAATCTGTAACCCGCTATGTCTTGCAAACTCTTTTATTAAGTTTTACAATAAATTCTACAACCTTAAAGACAAAACAAATGTTTCCCCAGTATTAGAAGGGAGAATATCTTCCTTTCTGAACAAAATATTCTGCCCTAAACTTTCACCGCAATGACTGAAATTTCTTTATTCTCTCATAGAGTATTGGAAAGTTGAAAAAGAAAAACATTACTAAATTAAACAAGTCACTTGGGCAAGACAACCTGACAAATGAATATTATAAGACCTTTTTAACTCCACAGTTGTTAACAGCATCTGCCAACAAAAGGGTCTGTGCCATAATTCAAGACTGGATTTGCCACTAAACACTGGAGGTCTGGCAACTAAGGCAGCAATTGCAGTGGATAACATCTTGCAGGATAGGCACCATTAAAACAGGAATAAAATAATTTTAATCTACTCCACTGTCTTCTACCAGACTTGTTAATAACTCTGGAATCCTTGGGAGTGAGAGGCTGCTCTACCCATTATAGAGCTAGTTGTACACAAGTGATTCACATTGTGAGTACACAGACAACACTCTACTTATCCCCACATCCTACTTAGAGCAGGGGGAGCCTTTAGAATGGTGCTTCTCTGATGGAAGGAGATAGCTTCTGTACAGGAGCATTAGACTACAGCAAGGTAAGTAACATCATGGTAACTACAGGCAAGGTGATGATAGCAGTGTTAGTGTGGGTGTCCAATAGTGTACGCAGGTGTGTAGAATGTGCATATGCATATGTTTAATAATTGTATACTGTATATGTATTTTATGTATAGACTTATAGGGCCACATGTATGAAAACTGTCTAGGTCTAAAACTCACTTTCTTGCCCATAGCAACCAACCAGAGCACTCTTTCATTTCATATAATGCTCTAGAAAAATGAAAGGGGCACTTTGATTGGTTGCTATGGCCAACAAAGAGAGTTTTGGACCTAGACAGTTTTCGTACATGTGGCCCATAGTGTGTATATATATTTGTATAGTAAAAATTGTCTCAGATGAACAACACACAACAGACTGCGCCATACATGCAGCCACCGTAGGTAGTGGATCCATTGATCCCCCGCAAGCGATGGTCTAAGCTGCACCAGGAAGCGGAGTTTAAGGGGCCTTTGCTTTCACCACAGCCTGATGCAAGGCAGGATGGGCTTTCTGTGGCAGGTGACCCCAAGGTCACTACCCCTGGCCCCACTTATGTGTGGTTGCGGTGGCCGAGATGTGATGAAGTACAGAATCGTGAAGAAGGCTCATAGTCACGGACAGGCAGGTAGGAAGGTCAGGGCAGGTGGCAAGGTTCTTAGTCAAGGGAAAGAGGCATGAAGATCTGGTACATGGTATAGACTATAACACAGGACAATGCTTTCTCTATAGGCAGTAGGCACTAAATATCCAACCAGGTAGACAGGATAATGCGTGGTAATATAGGGTCAGCAACTGGCAATTACCCAATTACCGGCGCACTGGCCCTTTAAATTTCAAAGAGCCTGTGCGCGCGTGCGCTGACCATCAGAGACAGTGCAGGGAGCTAGTAGAGGTGAGTAGATGGGGCTGGGACCTGAAATGCAGGTCACTCTGTCACTCGCTCTGATACACTAGGAGCAACAGAGGTACAGATGCGCCCGTGACCCGACATGTGGGGCACGGGAGTACCTGTAACATTATTCCCCTTTGGCTTCCCCCCTCTTTCCTGACTGTAGGAATTTCTGCAGTAGTTCACAGTCCAGAATGTTGGCTTTTGGCTCCCAGGATCTTTCTTCCAACCCGAACCCCTTCCAGTCAACAGGAAAGTGTTATCTCCCTCTTATCGTCTTCATGGCCAGAATCACTTTGCAAAGACATTGGTGGTAGTTTCAGAAAGACTTTATATAGATACAACACAGAAGGCAGAGATTAGCAAGATCTAGGGAAAACAGTGGAGTTGTTATAAACCAGGCCTCTCTAATTGCCTCCTTATGCACCTGTAACATCTTGGATTGCCAGTACTTTACATATCCCCTTTGGGACACACATCAAGGGAGGAAGATGGAGCTTAGACTGGAGTAATCTGTTTGTGGCTGGGAATCTTTAGCCCTAAGTACTTGGTGAACAGTCATACCTTGTCACCAAGGGTGAAGGTCGGGGACGTCTTCTTCTCTTATTTGCTTGAGACTTCATACAAGCGGATGCCCGTTGCAAGCACTGGCGTGTGGACACTAGATCTCAGATCAGTTTGTCCACAGCGGGGACATCAGAAGACAACGGCAGTGGGAGTGATGAGTGGGGGTGTTGTTCATAGACTACATAAAATGAGCAGGCACCGTACTTCAGGTAGTTGTAGGAAAATTCCGCCCACAGCAATAATCTTTACCAGTCATCTTGATGCGCAGACACAAAGTGGCACAAGTAATTGCCCAAAACCTGGTTGACCCTTTTGACTTGACCATTCGATTGTGGATGGTAAGCAGAGATGAAGTCCAGTTTTACCTGCAGCCGAGTTCTAAAGGCGTACCAGAACCTCAACACATATTGGGCCACCTGATCTGAGACAATATGCTGGAGAAGTCCGTGCAAACGAAAGATGTGCTGGAAGAAGGGGTTGGCAAGGTGTGGAGCAGAGGGCAACCTATGCAGTGATATGAAGTGTGACATTTTAGAAAAAAGTTCTGTGACCAACCAAACAACAGTATTACTGGAGGAGAGTGGAAGATCTGTAATGAAATCCATTGCAATGTGGGTCCAAGTAATAGGTTAATGATGTAGTAGGCCTGCTGGCTTGAGGTGAGGCATCTTGTTGCGGGCACAAGATTCCACAGTCTTTGACATCTTTAACAAGATCTGGCCACCAGTAGAAATGAGATATACTGTAAGTAGACAATATTTTCGTACTCCAGGGTGCCTGACCACTTGAGAGCAATGTCCCCACTTTAGAACACACTTCCTGAGCGCATGGAGCACAAAAGTCTTTTCCAGAGGAACATGTTGGAGGTTTATGGGAGCTGTGGAAATCAGGTGTTTGGGAGGTACGATTAGAGATGGGCGAATTTCTCAAAAATTCGGTTCGGTCACTTCGCCGAATTTCCCGACAAAAATAAATTCGGTCCGAATTACTTCGGGATGAATCGCATTAAAAAACAGCTATTTCCAGGCTGCACAGAGCCTGCAGGGTGCTGTAGAACGTAGTCCCTTTGCTTAAATATGCAGAGGGAGCTTGGTTTGGTCTTCATACAATGTTGTGTTTTAGTTTGACACGCAATGGACTTTCCGTGCCGCTCTTAGAATCGCTTCACTATAAAATTCCCTGGGCACTTAAAAGGGGAAAACTGACCAAAAAACTCAAGTGGGAATGTAGCCTGATAAAGTCGTGCCAGCAAAAGCTGGAAAAAAACAAGCTGAGAGCTCAGGTGGCAACATTATGACAGAGTGTGGAGGTGACGGCGGCAGCCCACAGCAGCATGAGGTCAGAGAGTGGCACAATGACATTTTGGAGGTGGTTAAAAACAGGAGTAGGCCACAGAGTGGCACAATGACACAGTGTGGAGGTCACGGCAGCAGCATCTGAGGTCAGGCCAGTGGCACAATGACATTCTGGGAGGGGGCAAAAAATGGGAGTAGGCCCCAGAGTGGCACAATGACATAGTGTGGAGGTCACGGCAGCAGCAGCATGAGGTCTGGCAGTGGCACAATGACATTCTGGAGGTTGCAAAAACAGGAGGTCACGGCAGCAGCAGCATGAGGTCAGGCAGTGACACAATGACATTCTGGAGGTGGCTAAAACAGTAGTAGACCACAGAGTGACACAATGACACAGTGTGGATGTCACGGCAGCAGCAGCAGCATGAGGTCAGGCAGAGGCACAATGAGATTCTAGAGGTGGCAAAAACAGGAGTAGGCCACAGAGTGGCACAATGACAGAGTGTGGAGGTCACGGCAGCAACCACAGAAGCATGAGGTCAGAGAATGGCACAATGACATTCTGGGGGTGGCAAAAACAGGACTAGGCCACAGAGTGGCACAATGACACAGTGTGGAGGTGACGGCAGCAGCAGCATGAGGTCAGGCAGTGGCACAATGACATTCTGGAGGTGGCAAAAACTGGAGTAGGCCACAGAATGGCACAATGACAGAGAGTGGAGGGGGACGGCGGCAAGAGCAACAGCATGAGGTCAGAGAGTGGAACAATGACACAGTGTGGATGTCTAAGCACCAGCAACAGCAGCAGCAGCATGACATCAAAAAGTGTCACAATGACAGAGTGTGGAGGTGGGTGGCAATACCAGGCCCTGGTAAAGATGGTTGGTGGCAGATGGAGAAACTGTCAGCAGATGTGTGGCATCAGGCGGGTGGCGGCATCTAACTGGGCTGGCAGACTGCTGTCCAAGTAGGCCACCACCTGTTGGTTCAGGGACTGCTCCCCGGTCTGCTGCTGCTGGCGACTACCCTCTTCACTAGGCAGGTGAAGGAAGCTGCTCATCAGTGACTCCAGACTTAGGTTGCTGCTGATGGAGCTGGTTTACTATCCTACCCCCCACCTTCCCCCAGCAGCCGTGGCGTAGTACGTGAGCGCTGGGGAAAAACCCCCCCCCCGGTCAGACCTGTCAGAGGGGACGATTGCCGCAAATAGGCAGCGGCCAACTGACTACAGAGGATTTCCCTATAGTATTTGAGTTTGTCCTCCCTCTAAATAGCTGGGAAAAAGGCTCCCTTTTTGGACCGGTAGCGAGGGTCCCATAGGGTGGATTGCCAGTAGTCATCCATCTGCCGGATGCTGACAATTCGGCTGTCATAGCCAGCAAATCAGCATGCTGCGGGCCATCTGCCATAGTGACTTCGGGGGCTCCCTGCCTCCTTTCGCCACTGTATACTGCCACGGTGCTTGCGGGTCATCTGCCTCGTTTTCCCTTTATCTCCTTTTTCTCCCCCTCCAGCTGTCCTGCTCCTCCTCTCTTGTCACCTGGGTAGAAATCCACTCATTTCACCAGACAATGCTTCTGCTCAAATGTCCTCCTCCTCCTCCTCCATTTCAGTCCCCCCCGGACTCATGTGGCCGCGAGATGTAGTCTCCAGTTCCAGTCCCTCCCCAGACAGATTTTTCAGCATCTTTTCCAGGACATGAAAGCAGTGGAATGACGTTATTCATCCTGTAGTCCTGGCAACTGACAAATAACGTGGCCTCCTTGCATGGCCTCAACAAACGGCAGGTGTCACGCATGAGCTGCCACTGGCATCAAAGTTCACGGGAGTACTCCTGTCCGCTGGATCATCAAAAAAAACTTTAATGGCCTTTCTCTGTTCATACAGTCGGTCCAACATGTGGGAGGCTGGAATTCTAACGGGTGGAAACATTGCAAAATCAGAGTTTTGTGGAGAGGCCGTTCTGCCCCTGCAACTCGAGGAGGGTGTTCCCGGCTTTGTAGGAATGGGGTGAAGTGCATGCACAGTTTCCTGGCCATTTTCAGAATGTTCTGAAGATCGGTGGGCGCATGGACCATCCCTCCTCGGTGCAGCATGGACACCATGTTACTCCCATTGTCCGTCACCATGGTTCCGATTTGCAGTTGGCGTTGGGGAAAACCACACATCGATTTCTTGCTGCCTGACGCGGAGCAGTTCCTCCCCAGTGTGACTTCGTTCGCCGAGGCAAGCCAGGTGTAGAACTGCGTGACACAGCTGTGCCCTACACATGTGGTATGATGGAGCAGTACTTGTGGAGGCTGAGATGGTGGTGGTGGTGGAGGAGGCGGACATTGGTGCAGGAGCTGCAGTTTGACAACGTGGAGGGAAAAAGCGGTGTCTCCTGTCCAAGTTGTTGGTGTGCCTGGGCAGGAAGCACATTTCACCCAGTGGGCGTAAAGGACATGTATGGCCTGACCGTAGTTACAAATTCCAGATGTTGCACTGCCCTTTCACCTTGGAAAAAACTGATAAGCTCAAGGACTGGCCCACTATTCTGTTCTACATATTTATGAATGCTGGGGTTTCTGCTTTTTGGAAAATAAATTACGGCTTGGAATCTCCCTCTCGGCTCGGCACAAGCCCTTAGTTCTCTGAATGGTGCGATGGCCACCATTTGGAAAGGGAGGGACTGCAGTTTCCAACAACTTGGACAGGAGCACGGTCAGCTGCTGCACCTTAGGATGGTAGGGCGCATACTGTTGTCTCTTTGTTATCGCCTCTCTAACGAATTCTGGCGCCATGAGTAGTGAGGAGCAGGAGGGATCTGGACCGGGAGATGATGGCAAAGAGAAAAAGCTTCCTTCTGCAGAGGTGGTGGACCCTTGACTGGCTGCAATGGATGCGTGCACGGGCCCTGCTGCTGCTGTGGGGGAGGATGGCCCCCAATTGAGCACGTTTCTCCCGGGCACGGTGGTGATGCTGCTGGTTGACGCAGGGCCGTGGTGAAACGTTAGCCCCCCGGCCAGCTTCACTTTCTGCCCAAGATTCTAATATCCATATTGGGCCCCCCTCCGGTGTCTTAGAAAAACTGCCACACCCCCCAATGACTACTGCCGCCGCTCCCTCGCTGAGCCTGTTCTGTACTTTTTGGACCCTCCCAAGTGGGTTTTTACCCCGTGGCCCCGTTGAATTTCCCTGCCCCCTCACACGCTGCTCCCGTGTGACTCACGGCCAACAACCACTTGCTGGCTGCGAGTCCCTGACGCGAAGCTGGCGCCCTAGTCTCCTACGATGATGAAGCCCGTCACATAAATCCCTTCCATTCTCAACATTATACTTTCCCGCCTACTGCAAGAGGGGGGGATTTTGGCCCATTTCTTCCTGCCAAGTAGCTGCTGACTTCCCTCTCAAATTGTTATTCCCCTTATAGTGGCGTAGCCCAACCAATAGTTTGATTTGGTGAGGGAAAAGGATGGGACGAGCCGGGTTGGGACGGTGGGGGCCCCTGACCCCCTCCCGGGCCATGCCAATAAGGGTTGTGTCGACGTTCCCACCCATCTTTGGGGGGGTTGTCAGATTATCTGGGAGGAAATGGATGACCTAGTCAACCAATCAAGAACCCTTGGGTTGCGTTGCAACGGCCTAGGTGACAGGGCGGTTTTGGGGCCTCACGAGACCCTGCTGCGAGCCCCTTTCTGTGCTGTGACCCGGGCCGCTCTGGAATGTTTTTGCCACTGCCATACGGGGAAGGCCTGCCCCCCTCTTTGCCTGATATGTTTGTTTAAAAAGTACGAAGTTTGATGAAAATATCTCTTTTGATTTTGTGTTGAGAGATTGCGTTTGGTTCGAGATGAGTAGTCGATAGTCGGCCCGGGTATGTAAGGGTTTTTTGATAGTGAGCATCGA
>JAODAL010069289.1:0-16421 GCA_025379985.1 Phyllomedusa bahiana | reverse complement strand
ACCAAAATTGCGTTTTTTGGTCATTTTCGTCACTAAAAAAAATGGAAAAAAAAATGATCAAAAAAGTCGCTGCTTTTCCAAAACTATAGTGATAAAAAAAGTCATTCAGCCAAAAAAAAATGCACCCTCACTGACATCCGTAGGTGTTAGTAAAAAAAAGGTTATTGGGTCCCCAAAAAATGGCCCGCGGCGCAAATTAAAAATAGAAAATGTTTGGAATTTTTTTCCCGGACCAAAAAAAAGGGAAACCCACATTTTGGTATTCCCGGTGGAACCCCTGTGAATAAAATTTAAACATTATATTTACCGAAGTTGGGAACGCCTTTTAAAACAAATCCCCCAGAAAAAGGGCGAAAAATACTTTTTTTTTTCACTTTTTGTCCCCTTTTGGAATTTTTTGCGTTTCTTAGTTTTTCTATGTATAGTAAATAACACCAAAAAAGTACAATTTGCCCCGCAAAAAAAAACCCCTCTAGTTATGTAGGTGGAAAAATAAAAAAGTTATGCCATAGAAGGCGAGGAGGGAAAAACGAACTGTCAAAAAAAACCCCCCCCCGGGTCCTGAATTTAAAAAATTAACTAATTTTTAAAGCCCCCATTTTTTTAAAAAAAAAAAAAAAGACTTTAAAAAAATTATCCCAAAACTACAGCAGACTATGTTTGATGTAGTTAAAAATTTTGGGGGAAAATAATACTTTCTTAATGCAAAAATTTTTTTGAAGTTAAAATTGGTACATTTAAAATTTTTCATGATTTTTTTATTTTTCACAAATAAACAGTTTTTTGGGCCCAAATTTCTTACTATCTTAAAGACAAGTGTCACAGAAAACAGTTCTGAAAACAGGATAGGTTAAAGTGTCAAAAAATTTATTCTCCAAAAAGTGACACATGACAGATTTCAAAAATGGGGCTGTGTCAGGAAGGCCAAAACTGGCTCCAGCAGTAAGGGGTTAATGTTTAATGCATGTCCGCATGAAAACGCGGACTGAATGTGAGTTTTGTATGCTGCGCTTACTTGGCTGAGCAAGGCTTGTTTGTCATGTCACGTCAGAGTACTCTCAGCTGAGAGTTACTCCATCATTGGTTTATACGATGGTAGTTGTACGAGCCCATTGTTGCTCAAGAGTTTAAAAAAAGAAGACGTGTTTTAAGGTGTATGTATTATATGCTGCGAGTGTTCCGAATGGAATCACTTCCCCTATTATGTTGGAGTCTGATAGGGGTTATGCACACTTGTGTTTGGCGTAGCAGAAAAGTAATAGAAAAATGCAAAAAGATGTTGTATTATGTATAGATGTGTTTGGCTGAGACATATAGTTGCCAATAGTGTATGCAAATGTTTTAAGAGTTATTTCAGTGAAGGTGGTACCAAATTTTGACTGTATCTGAGATGATGAATGAGAATTTTTATAACGCATACGTGCGGCTTAGAGAATTTATAATGCAAAATGTATTTGTTGACAATGTATATTTTAGTGTAAGTTAAGTGCTGCTAGAGGAAAAATGTATAATGCTAACCAGGTGTTTCCTATGTTTTATTATTTGGTCTAATATTGTTCAATTGTTTGCCTCCCTCAAGAGTCACTAACCCCATCATATCCAGGACATGATGAGGGTTGTACCATGCCTATTTTGTCACGAGGGTTGGAGTAACATAGCGAATGTTTGTATGTGTTCACACATGTGCGTAATCAGTGATGCACCTCCTAGTGTTGCCTTAGGTCTTGCAACAAAGGAATATGTTGATGTGTAGTAAACACCTGCCTGGCTAGGTTCTGCGCTACCTGTCATTGTTGTGGCTGATGGGAGTAAAGCTCCAGTAGTGTTGTATGTGTCTGCTCAAGCAAGGCTATAGTGGAAGTTTATAGTAATTATAGGTTTTATAAGTCTATTGAGAAATCTGTTTTCTGTGTTGTTCTCCATTGTTGTAGTCTTTTGGTGCTCGGGCTGCAATAATATTGAGAGATGCGCATAGCTAAGCAGAACTACTAGAAGAAATTCTAATTATGGTTATAGGAAAGTTTTATAGAGAAATAATGTTTTAGATGTAAGTGTAAAGTGTCTATATGGTAAAATATATGTTCCTATAGGTATAGTGTCAGGACTGCGCTACTGGCCCTTTAAAGGGGATTTGCCAAGACGGCAGTTACCTAGCGCCTGTCAGCACGGGAGCAGGATATATACAAATCATGCTGAGTCATGAAGCTGCAGGGGAGAGAGGGAGGGGGTGAGTGAGGTTTGAGGAATCCAAGGGAGCGTCTAAAAAAACTTAAGTGAAATAATAAACATTTTCAAACAGGGTTTCAATAAGCAAACACCCAGACGCACTGTAAACCCCCGGTGCCTTTAAAAGTCATTCATTTTCCTGTAATCAATAAAAGTGTTTCTGAAGGCGGCCCTGTCAGCCCCTGGGGTGTGACTGGGGAAAAAAGCTTTGAGGTAAATAAGGGGATTGAGAAAGCTTACCCTTCAGAGTTTTTTCATTTTTTTTTAATCCTTATTTAGAAAAATGTTAAATACCCTTTTGGAGAACCCCACTCAACATTCTGGGGGCAAAAACCCCTTTAAAGAATTTTGTTAAAGCCTCACCCCGGGGTGCGGCTTGGTGCTTTCTGGTTAAGCACGGGCCCCGTCCCTGGCGGGGCGGGGTTTTAACCCGCCTGTCTGAGGTCTCTGCTGGTGATTACTTTTGTGTTCCAGCTGTCTTTTTTGCTCTATTTTGTTGTTTTGCTGGTTCTTGAGTTTTGGCTATTTTTTTTTTTATCCCCTGTTTTGTCCTTTGGTACCTGTTTTCCCTTGGTTTGACCTCGGCCATACAACTATCTTTTTTTTGTTACCTATGGGTTTTTTTTTTTTGTCGAAATTTTTTGTTTTCTTTTGGCACAATTTTACTAGGACAGCTCGGTTCGAATGTGGGGTTGCCCTTTTGGGGCGATTTCCCCTGCTTAGGCGGGTAAACAGAGAAAAGACTGGCATCCTTTCCAAACCCACCTATTGTTTACCCTTCTACTTTTAAACCAATGAAGGCATTACTGGACCAGATGCATGTCCTGACGCAACTGGTCACTCAAAGAGTTCAGTGCAGTAGTCTACATCCTCCCGGGGGGCCCTGTCTCTATACTGACTGTGGAACCCCCAAGCTAGCTGCCGGAACTTTTTTGGGTAAATGCAGTACTTTCGTGCTTTCTGAGAGAGTTGCGGGTTGTATTTCCGGTTAGGCGTTTAAATCGGGAGAGGAGAAACATGTGGGGGTTTCATTTCTTTGCTTCGAGGACCCCAAAAAGCTTGGGCTTTTCCCCTTTAAAGGGGGTTTTTGGCACGATGTAATGTTGAGTGGGATCCTCCAAAAGGGTTTTTAACACTTTCTAAATATATGTGATTAAAAAATTGCGTCGAGGAGTACGCCTTTTTTTCATCCCCTTGGTTTATTTAAAAATTTGTATTAGATGGGCCCCTGAAAGAGCTCGGGGACGGGCTTGCGCAGAGAGAGCTTTTATTGATGAGACTGAGTGCAGAAGTTTTAAAAGGCAGGGTTTAGCAATATGTTTTTTTTGTTTCAGAATAAATTTTAGTTGTAGTGTGTTTAACCCCTGCTTTATCTGATACAAGAACATGAAGGAGTTTCAACTCTAGGAAAAAACTGTTGTCTTTTGTATAAGAATCCAAAATTTTCGTTTGATTTTTTCAGTGAACGTCAACAACCCCCAAAGCAGCTTTGGCTCTGGCTGTGTGCGTCTCTCTCTCTTTTCAGTCCTGATTTGTTTACCTTTAGCTTCTTACAGAAAAGGCCTCTGGAAAAAAAAACCCCTTTTTCCAGGCTCCCCCAAAAACCCCTCCTGTTATTCATTTTTTCAGGCTTTGGGACTCCTAAATGATGAACTAGACATCAGGTCAGTAGTTGAAACCAACCTGTTGTCTCTATGCCGGGGGAAAGCCGCGGCAATACTGCTCTGATTTTCAACGGGGTCAAGACCATACAGTGGAACGACCCCACTTCGTCTCTTTCGGAAAAGAACTGCCAGAAAAATCCAATTCTGGAGAAAACCCCCGCACTTGGTTACTCCGGGAAAAAAGGATAATTGTGAGAGGGAGCCAAAGGTCTTGATCATTATCTCTTTCCTTGTCCCTTTTTTCTTCCATAACCGTTACCGAATTTATCCAAGATTTTTCAGTGTTTTTTCTTAGTAGGCTGTGAAATTTCTTCATCTCTTTCCTTTTGATGTGCCCTGAATTACTTCCCGCATTTTAAAATTTTCCTTTTGGTTGCATTGGGATTTTATGATACACTAAACCAATGGAAAAGCTCTTAGCTGGGCTAACCAGCACTTTGGATTCTCGAGACTTCGTGAGATAATATTAATCCCACCAGACCTCACACCGTTTGGGTCACAGTTAGCCTCCGCCCTGGTCACATAACCCCAAATTTGTGAAGATATCCCAGAGTCTAATTATGGAAGGCATTTATGCAAGGAACTTTATTTTTGAGGATCATTTTCTTCGGGAATTAGTCTCTGTGTGGGGTTGATGGGTGAAAAGAAGTGTAACTTTGAAAGCAATCCGCTCTCATGTGTATAACTATCTTGCCTGAACAAAGTAAAGGGGGCTTCTGCTGACATTTGATTTGAAACGTTTAACCCATCGTCTACTGCCTGTCATTTCTGCACCAAACACCAAGGTCATCTCGCACACCATCCAATGCAGGCAGTTAAGGGAGAGACAACCAATAGAGTGTGCGCCGGGAGAAACAATCACCACCTTCATCCCCATTTGCTCACAGTAGTTCAATATGTAAGAAGCTGATTACCAGATTCTTTAATTAAAGATGCATCTATCTCTTCATCACATTAAATACCACTTCATTATTAAGTCATATATTTAATTTTTTCCTTATCACAATCCCAAAATTTAAGTTATCATATAATAAAAATTTCACCATTCTCCCTATGAAAATGATCTTCAACACACTGAGAAAAATAAGGAGGAATAACACATATTGGTTATTTGACATTATCTTTTACAATGTATACACCACCGCTATAGGTTTGATATGAAAATTACTAAAAATCACTAGGGATTAATATAAAAAATCACACTCCCTACTTAAACCTCCCTATGTTAGTGTTCCCGAACAATGTATCCATTATGATTCCCTTTTTTTCAAAAATCTGATCTGCTCTCTACCGCTCCATAAAGGTGAAACCTATTCTAGTACTTGGAACTTTAACAAGGTTTTCTCACCACGCTGCTTAACACAGTTTTAGCAGTTTTGCACTTACTCTGTCTCCTCAGGCGGTGGGTGGTTCTACAGCAGTGATTAGCATATCCAACTTCAAGCCATTACTCTGACAGAGCAGGAGATGGTTATCTTTGAGAAGATTACAACTAAAAGCAGGGGCGTAGCTAGAGACTCAGGGGCCCTGGTGCAAAACCTCAGCTCGGGGCCCCCTACCGCTATAGGTCCCCAAAGGCAGTTATATAGTTAGGCACAGGCAGGTATATAGATAGGTGCAGGCGCACACACAGGCAGGTATATAGTTAGGGACAGGCAGGTATATAAATACGTGCAGGCACACATAGGCAGGTATATAGTTAGGTACAGGCAGGTATATAAATAGGTGCAGGCACACACAGGCAAGTATATAGATAGGTGCAGGCAGTTATATAGATAGGTACAGGCAGGTATATAGATAGTTGCAGGCACACACAGGCAGATATATAGTTAGGTACAGGCAGGCATATAGATAGGTACAGGCAGGCATATAGATAGGTACAGGCAGATATATAGTTAGGTACAGGCAGATATATAGTTAGGTACAGGCAGGCATATAGATAGGTGCAGGCAGGCATACAGATAGGTACAGACACAGGCAAATATATAGATAGGTACAGGCACATATATAGTTAGGTACAGGCACATATATAGTTAGGTACAGGCAGGCATATAGATAGGTGCAGGCAGGTATATAGTTAGGTACAGGCAGGGATATAGATAGGTGCAGGCAGGTATATAGATAGGTGCAGGCACACACAGGCAGATATATAGTTAGGTACAGGCAGGCATATAGATAGGTACAGGCAGGCATATAGATAGGTACAGGCAGATATATAGTTAGGTACAGGCAGATATATAGTTAGGTACAGGCAGATATATAGTTAGGTACAGGCAGGCATATAGATAGGTGCAGGCAGGTATATAGATAGGTACAGGCAGGCATACAGATAGGTACAGACACAGGCACATATATAGTTAGGTACAGGCAGGCATATAGATAGGTGCAGGCAGGTATATAGTTAGGTACAGGCAGGCATATAGATAGGTACAGGCAGGCATATAGATAGGTGCAGGCAGGTATATAGTTAGGTACAGGCAGGCATATAGATAGGTGCAGGCAGGCAGGTAACACTAATACTTACCTTAACTTCCCGGCCGAGCGTCTTCCTCTTCTTCCGACACTGGTGGCGTGATGTCATCACGCCGCCAGCGCTGGGACGCTCCTCGGCCGCACAGCCTATGACGACTGTACGGCCGAGGAGGCAACCGCGTGATGAGATGATCTCATCGCGCCGCGCCCTTCACTGAGCTAAGCGTCCGGTATCAGTGTATACCAGCCGCTTAGCTTCATCGCCGCCTGCACAGCGCAGGCAGCAATTGCTGCATAGCGGGCTCTATGTGAGCCAGCGATGCAGCGTGTGGCGAGCGGGGGCCTGCGGGGCCCCCTGGCTCAGGGGCCCGGTCGCAAGTGCGACCCCTGTAGCTACGCCACTGACTAAGAGCTCAGTCCTGTCAGTCCGTCCGTGGGGTGACATCACTCCCTGTTCTTAGGTAATCAGAAAACAGATGTCCTTCTGATATGTAAGTTACCATAGAAACCTGTTTGCACTCAGACAGCTGATAAAATGTCTCTTATCTCATTACTAAAGTAAAATCTATTGACCAGTGTACCAGCTGTTTAATAATAAATAGACAAAAACAGTAGTAAACACTGAAATAGAAAAGGAGAAGATTTAAAAGCATTTCTAGGGAGTTCATACATTTATACATCACAAAGTGCACAAGATCAAGCTGTGTGTGAAATTAAATTGTAAGAGTTTGTTCACATGATGGATTTTAATGAGGAATTTGATATGTTAAAATCCTCATATTAGGCCCTACCGCAGGTATCGCCTTAAGTTTCTGCCAAGGATTGCATGTTGGATGTTTCCAAAAGCAAAAGTCTGACGTGAGAACATACTCTAAAGGGTGAGTTGCCTATCCAAGTTCAGTGACAATTTGTCTTTTATTCATTTATCAATTCAGCTTCTAGCTGCAAAGCATCATGATATGGAATATCAAAACTATAAAAACAGCAGCGTGGCCCGATGTCAAAACTAAAGTAAAACGGTGAACAGCACCAAGTTGCTCCTTCCGGTTCTGTTCACATAATGCTTCTCTGCCTTTTGCTAACATCAAGTGTGGTATCCAGAGGTGCTGCTGGAATGGAACAGAGGGTGATGCTGCTTAGGCAAAGGGGATGGACGGTCCTGGATACTGTCTCCTAAACCAGCAGCCCTGCACCACCCTCCTTTGACAGGAGGTGGTACCTCTATGTCAATGGATGTAAGAGCACTGTATATGAAATGAAGGAATATTTAGATGGCCACCAACCTTTCGGCTATGGCAAAATAATTTTGAGCTTGGATTACATTTGGATGCCATTATCTTGTCTGGTTTGCAGAGTCCAGGTAGCTTTTAACAGCACTGATGGCAATATATAAATATAAAAAGAATCTGTTGTTTTCAGTTTCACATATTCATAGAGTAAATTGGTAAATTCTGGTTACCTGCAGCCTCCACCAGGGAGAGTTCACCTAGTGTAGGATTATAAAGCTTTTAATTAGCCAGTAGATCCAGGCATCTGGAATTTCATTATTTAAAGGGGTTGTCAACCTCATCTTTTTTACCTGTGTCTAGTCATTCACACATTCTTTTTGGTAGAACCTTAGGAAGCGGACCATGTGAGTCCTTTGAAATTGTTCTGGAGTTTTATATTTGTAATACTAGTGCTAAATAAAACAGACACCCACTATTTGGACAAGATCCTAGTGTCTTGTTTTATTCCTTATGCACTTTTTTATTTTGAGCACTAATTTTACAATTCTGCCTATTAACAGTTTAGTTTTTATACTATTACCTGTGTTTATGGTGCTGAGTCTGTAAGAAAATTTAAAAAATACTCACCTCCATACTGACATTTGTTCTAGCAATATATATGCCAGTTCTTTCCCTATATCTTCTTTTGTCTTCCAGCGCTTGTCAAAGGGAACGTCAACACTATAGGCTCTGCTTGGCTGCAGTGGTCATGTGACATTTCCCAACATCACCATTTGGAGCTTTCACGTATAAACTATGATGTGGGGCAGTATCATGTGAACCTTGCAGCCAATCAAAAGCTGCAGCGATGACGCTCTATTTAGCTGGAGCTGGAAGGAAATAAAGGACCAGAAGACGCATTGTTAGAACGCACGTCCGTACAGAGGTAATTTTTCTATATTTTCTTACAGGCTCAGTATCATACACACAGATAAAAAAGGGGATCTTCTACTGCATTTTTCCACGTACAGTGGTGCTCCCAGGCACAAGGCAAGGCTAGGCAACTGTCTAGGGCGCCACTTCATCCCAGTCAGGAAGGGGGCACAAGGAGACATGGATGGGGCTGAATTTTCCATTGGGGGCACTATGTGCCTTATTTGACTATGGCACCAGAATACCTTGTCCCAGTCCTGGCTCCATTCAAATACATTCAGACCCTCGATTCTCAGGATCAAAGGGGGTCTTTGGCAGTTGGAGGTTTAGTAATACACTATCACAATTTGTCATAGGAAAACCCCTTTGACATTCCTGATTTAACTACTTATCAAGACTGTATCCAGCTCATCTTCCTGCAAGCACATGATCAAATCCATTCACTAAACTTCCAAACAGCTGCAAAATCACTATTATCTATCCTTGACTTTCTCATAATACTTCCTGAGAACCCAGCCCTAGGACTATTTTTGTACTATGTTGCCTTATAAGAAGTTCGAGATTTTTGCATTCACAGTGTGTGGAATTTAAAAAAAAAATACTCTCTAAAGACCTTTTTTACACAAATAGGGTGTATATATTTAGATAGGAGAGACTAATGAGTCTGCCAAATGACGAATCATTCTTAGAAAGGTTAAAGAAATGCTAGAACAATCTGATAAACCAGCTGTTCTTGAAATTGTTCATTTCCTAAAACATTATTGGAAGTGTACAACTGAAATGATGTCCTTAAAACTAAATTTTTAACCCAAAATGATCCTATATTGTTTTTCTGATACACAATAAGAAAACAAAAAATGGGAGATGCCTCAACTATTGCACTGTATAGCAAGGACGTTTAATGTTTGACTCTAAGCTGCGACAAAATTGTCCACCAAAGTATTATTTTTTGGGACAATTTGGAGGAATTTGTCCTGTAAAACAAGTTGTATGTTTCTATACTGCAACTAAAAATTACATTAATTTCTTAATAAAATAAATAGTAGAGTACTGTCACAAACCATAGTTGTCTTGCATCCAACTTGGTCACATTAGCATCCAAATTATGTGATCCACTGCTTTGCCTATCCTGATAGTCCTATCCTGAAATTTACATTTGTAATGTTCTGGGGTAAGAACATGCTCTGGTCAAGGCCATGTGAACATGTGTGCACTCTGTACTCCTGCTTCTTCCACAGCTCCAGTGAAAGGAAAATGATAGACAATGGGTTGGTGCAACTAGGCAGTAGAGCAGAAAATCCACACAGTAGAAGCTGAAAACAGCCACTGTACCTGTAACACTCCTATTACAGAGGCCATCATGTTGGCAACATAGAAATAATTATTACTCAATAGGCTTGCGTATTGGTATAGAACTGTCACTTAAGGGGAATGTGTCATTAGAAAATTACCTTATGGGGGGGCGTGGCCTGGATGGCACTGTAGCTAGACACATCTCCTGTGAGCTCCTCTGAAGCCAGTCCAAATCTGCTCAAATAAGCCCACATATCCAGTCTTTTTGGACACCAGTCTGCCCTCTCTGATTCAGGGAAGAAGAACTGAGCAAAAAGAGCCATTTACAATCAAAATCCTCAAGAGATTACAAGAGTTTTCATCAGAGGCCTGCTGCAGCTTACTCAAGCTTCCTCCTCTGCCTGCAACTGAACATGTCATGAGGCAGCAAGAGCAACAGCAGATATAAGGGACTCTGCTTTGGGACATTTGCAGTGGCACATACCTTCTCCACGGCTTTGGTGAGTCTGCCCATATCCAGGGTCCACACCATTACTGACAGTCAGTGTCTTTGTTAAGCCCTATGTGGCACATCTCACCCTCTTACTCTGCTGCCTGCAATAACTGAGATTTATCTGATCTGCAAGGGGATCAAGCACAGGCTGGTACACAGGCTCGGACTGGGCCGCCGGGGGACCGGGGAATCCCCCGGTGGGCCCCCCCCTGAGCCGCTGTGGGCCCGGAGGCAGTGCCGTTGCTCCCTGGGGCCCGTCCGCGCATCCGGTCCCTGAACGCCCGGGACCTGTGTCCTGAGCGCCCAGAGACCGGCCCGGTAGCCGGGGACTAATGTCCCCGACTCCCGGGCCGGCGCGATGTCAGTGGAGCACAGCGCCACTAGCACTGCGCTCAGCTGCTCTCCCTGGCAGGCTGAAGACGCTAGGCCTTCAGCCTGCCGGGCGCCGGCCCCTACTGCTGACGTAGGCGGCGCGGTGACGTCACTCCACCGCGCCGCCTATGCAGTGCAGCAGGAGCCGGCGGCAGCACGGAGCGGCAGGAGCTGGAGCGGGAGCCAGGTAAGTGGCTGTTTGTTGTTTTTTTTTTTTGTTTTTTTTTAACTATCTACAAGGGGGGCCCTGGCTAGAAGGGGGGACCTGACTACAAGAGGGCCCTGGCTATAAAGGGGGTCCCTGGCTACAAGGGGGGACCTGACTACAAGGGGGGTCCCTGGCTATAAGGGGGGTCCCTGGCTACAAGAGGGCCCTGGCTATAAAGGGGGTCCCTGGCTACAAGGGGGGACCTGACTACAAGGGGGGTCCCTGGCTATAAAGGGGGGTCCCTGGCTACAAGGGGGGACCTGACTACAAGGGGGGTCCCTGGCTATAAAGGGGGTCCCTGGCTACAAGAGGGCCCTGGCTATAAAGGGGGTCCCTGGCTACAAGGGGGGCCCTGGCTATAAAGGGGGTCCCTGGCTACAAGGGGGGACCTGACTACAAGGGGGTCCCTGGCTATAAAGGGGGGCCCGGGCTATAAAGGGGGTCCCTGGCTATAAAGGGGGTCCCTGGCTACAAAAGGGCCTGGCTATAAGGGGGTCCCTGGCTACAAGGGGGGCCCTGGCTATAAAGGGGGTCCCTGGCTACAAGGGGGCCCTGGCTATAAAGGGGGTCCCTGGCTACAAGGGGGTCCCTGACTGCAAGGGGGGGCCCTGACTGCAAGGGGGGTCCCTGGCTACAAGGGGGGCCCTGACTACAAGGAGGGGCCCTTGCTATAAAAGGGGGCCCTGACTACAAGGGGGTCCCTGGCTACAAGGGGGGAATCCCTGGCTACAAAGGGGGTCCCTGGCTACAAGGGGGAACCTGACTACAAGGGGCGAATCACTGGCTACAAGGGGGGACCTGACTACAAGGTGGGTCCCTGGCTATAAAGGGGGTCCCTGGCTACAAGGGGGTCCCTGGCTATACAGGGGGTCCCTGGCTATAAAGGGGGTCCCTGGCTATAAAGGGGGTCCCTGGCTACAAGGGGGCCCTGACTACAAGGGGGGCCCTGGCTACAAGGGGGGCCCTGGCTACAAGGGGGGACCTGACTACAAGGGGGGACCCTGGCTATAAAGGGGGACCCTGGCTACAATGGGGTCCCTGGATGCAAGGGGGGTCCCTGGCTATAAAGGGGGTCCCTGGCTATAAAGGGGTCCCTGGCTACAAGGGGTCCCTGGCTATAAAGGGGGTCCCTGGCTACAAGGGGGTCCCTGGCTACAAGGGGGGTCCCTGGCTATAAAGGGGGGTCCCTGGCTATAAAGGGGGTCCCTGGCTACAAGAGGGCCCTGGCTATAAAGGGGGGTCCCTGGCTACAAGGGGGGCCCTGGCTATAAAGGGGGTCCCTGGCTACAAGGGGGTCCCTGGCTACAAGGGGGTCCCTGACTGCAAGGGGGGGCCCTGACTGCAAGGGGGGTCCCTGGCTACAAGGGGGGACCTGACTACAAGGGGGGGGCCCTGGCTATAAAGGGGGGCCCTGACTACAAGGGGGGTCCCTGGCTACAAGGGGGGAATCCCTGGCTACAAGGGGGGTCCCTGGCTACAAGGGGGGACCTGACTACAAGGGGGGAATCACTGGCTACAAGGGGGGACCTGACTACAAGGGGGGTCCCTGGCTATAAAGGGGGTCCCTGGCTACAAGGGGGGCCCTGGCTAGAAAGGGGGTCCCTGGCTGGGGGGTCCCTGGCTACAAGGGGGGACCTGACTACAAGGGGGTCCCTGGCTACAAGGGGGGCCCTGGCTACAAGGGGGGACCATGGCTATAAAGGGGGATCTGGCTACAAGGGGGTCCCTGGCTACAAGGGGGGTCCCTGGCTATAAAGGGGGTCCCTGGCTATAAAGGGGTCCCTGGCTACAAGGGGGTCCCTGGCTATAAAGGGGGTCCCTGGCTACAAGGGGGTCCCTGACTGCAAGGGGGGCCCTGACTGCAAGGGGGGTCCCTGGCTACAAGGGGGGGCCCTGACTGCAAGGGGGGTCCCTGGCTACACGGGGGGCCCTGACTACAAGGGGGGTCCCTGACTACAAGGGGGGGGCCCTGACTACAAGGGGAGGCCCTCACTACAAGGGGGGACGTGACTATAAAGGGGGTCCCTGGCTACAAGGGGGGTCCCTGACTACAAGGGGGGTCCCTGGCTACAAAGGGGGGCCCTGGTTAAAAGGGGGGCCCTGACTACAAAAGGGGCCCTCACTACAAGGGGTCCCTGGCTACCTACAGGGGTCCCTGGCTACAAGCGGGTCCCTGGCTACCTAAAGGGGGGCCCTGGCTACAAGGGGACCCTGACTACAAAGGGGGCCCCTGGCTACCTAAAGGGGGCCCTGGCTACAAAGGGGGCCCCTGACTACAAGGGGGGCCCTGACTACAAAGGGGGCCCTGACTACAAGGGGGACCCTGGCTACCTACAGGGGGGCCCTAACTACCTACAGGGGGGCCCTAACTACCTACAGGGGGGCCCTGACTACAAAGGGGGCCCTGGCTACCTAAATACTAAAGGGGCCCTGACTACCTACACAGTAGCTAAAGGGGGGGCCCTGACTTCCTGCACACTAGCTAAAGGGGGCCCCTAACTACCTGTATACTACCTAAAGGAGACCCCTAACTGCCTGCGAACTACCTAAAAGAGGCCTTAACTGCCTGTATACTACTTCATGGGAAGCCCTAACTGCCTGTATACTACCTAAAGGGTGTCCCTAACTACTTGCAGCCTATATAAAGGGGACCCTAACTACCTACAGCTTACCTAACTGGGAGAAACCACCTACCTACAGACTGGGGCCTTGCCTATTTGCCTACCTACCTAGGGTCTTGTCTACCTACCTGGTAATATAATTGAGAGGGCAGCAGCCCATAGTTGTAGCATTATCTCCAGGGACTTAGTCCTCTCCCCACCTTCCAACCCCTTAGGATACCAGGCCTCTAAGTTATGGCTTGTATCCGCTCTCCCACCCCTGGGCAGTTTGTACAGAGGTGGGAATAGGTAAAGAGATGCTGGAAAATTGGGGATTCTAAGATATTTGTGTATAATTTCTGCAGGGATGAGCTGTGGCCGGGACAATAACTCATGACGGTGTGGAACGGATGCAGAAGAGAAGGGAATAATAACTACTCATGAAAAAAGAGAACGACTCCTCAGAAAGGACGACTCCGGTGAGTCCCTGATATCAGGGGTTATATTACTTCTATATTGGATCAGTGCTGTATTCACTGTAATATGATGTAACCTGAGCTGGTGTCTGACTTCTATGTAGTCTCTATATGGAGGTGTTGTAGGTTATACCTGAGCTGGTGTCTGACCTCTATGTGGTCTCTATATGGTGGTATTGTAGGTTATACCTGAGCTGGTGTCTGACCTCTATGTGGTCTCTATATGGTGTTGTAGGTTATACCTGAGCTGGTGTCGGACCACTCTGTGGTCTCTATATGGCGGTGTTGTAGGTTATACCTGAGCTGGTGTCTGACCTCTATATGGTCTCTATATGGCGGTGTTGTAGGTTATACCTGAGCTGGTGTCTGACCTCTATGTGGTCTCTATATGGCGGTGTTGTAGGTTATACCTGAGCTGGTGTCTGACCTCTATGTGGTCTCTATATGGTGGTGTTGTAGGTTATACCTGAGCTGGTTTCTGACCTCTATGTGGTCTCTATATGGCGGTGTGTGTATGGTTATATCGGCGCGGTTATAATGCCAGCGTACATGTGTCCCTGATTGACCCTGTGATAGGAGTTACACTTTTACTTTCTTGCTGGTGATTATTTTAGAAGGTGGTGAGGTGCGTGACCAAGGGATACGTGGAGGGGGATATTGTATGTGGGTGGAGGGGATATTGTATGTGGGTGGAGGGGGATATTGTATGTGGGTGGAGGGGATATTGTATGTGGGTGGAGGGGATATTGTATGTGGGTGGAGGGGGATATGTATGTGGGTGGAGGGGATATTGTACGTGGGTGGAGGGGGATATTGTATGTGGGTGGAGGGGATATTGTATGTGTGACTCTCTTGCTATTGTACTACACAATACAGTTCTGTTTTGAACACTGTATTATGTGGTAAAATGGGCGCATTTATGTCCGAGAGGCCGGTAATATTTTCATGTACAGTACGGTGGGCCCCCGAAGATTAATTCCCCTGTGGGCCCCAGACCCCCCAGTCCGACACTGCTGGTACATAAGTTTGGTGCATACAAGATCTGATTACCACCTCATCTATCCCCACTGCTGCTGACATACCAGGCACCTGAAAACATCAGGGTGCAACTCACAACAGTCATAACTGCAGTGCAGAGAGGCCCCAGTGTTAAACAGACCTGACAGTCTTGTCAGGCTCCTGGAGAGTGTGTCTATATACAAAAGTGCCAGCTCTCACAGCTATACCCTATTACTGTTACTAGTATTGAAACAAACCACAGTGGTTACCTATAACTCTATGACTCTCTAGCATACTATTATCCACCCTCTTAATAAGTCTCCATCAACTGAGGTTGAATTCAGACACTGTCTGCTTATTAGACATTTTAAGAATCCTGTCAGCTGGTTTCCTGTATTACTGAAGTTGTCTGCTTTCTGTTGGACAAAGGGAGTATTCTGCACTCCTCAGAGGGATATTTGCTTCTTTTACTTCAAAACCTGTCACTATACTTTGAACTGTGTTTGGACATACCTTATCTATACCGTGCTACCTCATTACTGTCTCAGTGACATTAACTGACTCACAACAAAAGCTACCTCCTTCTATCCCAGTGCAAACTCTATTCCTCAGTGCAAACCCACCACTGCAACACACTTAGAGACTCTCTTTAAAGCAACTGTAAACTTCCTCTGTAGCCATGGAATAAGCTGAAATCTGTTCCCCCTCTGAGTTGTACCTTTTCTCTTATTTAACCACCTAACAATCCAACAAATGTTGACGGCACTTCATTTATATACCATTCTACCGATATCACAACCTATTTGGCGAAACATTTTCACAGATTGCTATTACGAAGAAAGGAATCATGGGAGGCACAAATAAGAAAAACCCGAGAAACAAACCCGCCAAACTTCCTGAATTTTTTACTTCTTCATCTGCCCGAAGAAGCACCACTACTAAAAGAGTCTACAATATCATCACCTTCGCGCTCCTGTTCCTCCAGGCGGGAATCTGTAGATATCGAACAGCAAGACCTCTTGAAGCGCAACCCCTAACAACTAATACGTTTCAGCAGCTCTTCTCTTCCTTCCGCACCACACTCCACTCTGACTTGCTGACTTGAAGCAAATGATGTCTGAACTTAAACAGGATTTTCACTCTCTAGCAACAAGAACAGACCATATTGAATCTAAAATGCCAGAATTTGCAAACTCCCATAACAGCTTAATCGATGCTAATAGTGCTCTAGAGGAGGCGGTAAAACGTCTCTTCAACAAAGTCTTGGACCTTGAAGACAGATCAAGGCGTAATAACGTGAGAATTCGAGGTATTCCTGAAACAGTTATGCCTGATGAATTAAATGCTTACCTAACAGACCTCATGGAATTCACCCTTCCCCACAGCACTAAACAAGATCTCCTAATTGACAGGATCCACAGAATCCCCAAGCCGAGGAATTTTCCTCAAATCCAAGGGACACAAAACGCATCCCCTT
>JAODAL010069288.1:0-16421 GCA_025379985.1 Phyllomedusa bahiana | reverse complement strand
CCCACCATTTCCCCTGGGTGCAAAGGTGTTGACCCAGAGGAAGGCAAAAAACCCTTGAGGTATAAGCCAAATTGTCCCTCATTTTAGGGAAAAAACCTTCCTGCTTCACGATTCTTTTGGTTTTTAAACAAAAACCCAAAAAAATTTCGGGGGGCCCTAAACCTGGGAAAGCTCATCCTTCCCCGTTCTGAAAACCCCCTGGGGCGAAATTGACTCCTTTGGGCTGCTGGTTCCTGGGGTTTGTAGTACCAGCGAGGGAAAATTCTGTGTGTTTCAGCAACTGAGCCCCGCCCTTTGCCGCGATTTTTAATTTTCCCCTGGGCTGTGCACAACGATTTGGGTCGTCAAAAATTTGACCCATGCGTGAAAAAGTCATCTAAGTTTGAAAAGGTAAGTTCTTTTCCCCACATAAGGGCGAGGCCCATGCAAGTTTCGTCTGTCGAAGAGTTGATTAAAAAACAGCACTCTTTTTCTATCACGGGTAAATGGGGCAGGCTCCCTTTTGTAAAAAAATAGACATTGATTCAAGAATTCAGTTTGGTGACGACCCCTTTAAAATTGAGGGAGAGGCTGGGGATTAAAAATCTGAGCCGGTGGTTTTCGTATTTCCGAAGTTGCCTTTGAGCTCAATTACTTCCTTTTTTTTGGGCCAGCACCAGGGTTTGCAATTTAGAAAATTTTTTTTTGTAAATGGCAGCAAAAATTTTGAAGCTCAGCCACTTGTTGCTGCCTCAAAGGGTTACAAAAAGGGTCCCTGTTTGGGGGAATTATTTTGAACGATCAGGGCTGGTTTTGGGGAGTCTTGGTTGCAACTATAAGGTTTCCTATTGTAGAGGTGGTCAGCAGAGCGAAGTCGGTACAAGTGGGGCGGTTTTGGTATTAGGAGCAGGAGGAATATAGTCAGGAAGGAAGCCAAAGGTGGTGCACAATTTCCGGGCAGGTCGTTTGGGAAGGCAGGGAAACGAGTCGGAAGAAAGCCAAAGGTCAATGCCAATAGAGACAGCCAACCCGGGTAGTTACCCGGGGCGCACAAAAATCTCTCAAGGGGGAAAGGGAAGGCTGGGCTTTAAATGGAAATGCAATTTAGACATGGGTGGGGCAAACAGGAGTTTAAGGACCAAAACTAAGGGAACAGGGAACTAGGTAAAGTTCAGCAGAGGAGCTATCCAGAGGATCAAATAGCTCAGTGAGAAGAGCCGTTGCCTGCGAACCGAGAGTCCAGGAGTTCAATTCCTGACAATGTCTTTTGTTTCAAAACGATTCTGATTTTAACAAACAACCTGTGCACCTGTACATGTGGCATATGTTAATTAATTAGTCTACTTAAAGCTGACATGCTGGTTGTTTTAGTGTGCGATGATTAAGGGCCATTACACACACACCCGGAACCTGTGATTAAACTGTGGGAATGTGATCTGAGAATCCTTCCAGCAAAGTCCATAACTCCTTGTAGAAGTTAAGGGTAAAGAACAAGAAAATTTCTAAGATTATATCATAGTATAGCCAGTGCCAAACTGATTGCAGATTAGATGATCCAATCCTCCAGTAAAAATTTTTACCCTGCAGTAAAACATCTTAATGAACATGATGTCCCGAAGGCTTTGCTGGATAATTTGGGAACATGATCGTACAAAAGTTGACTTTTTGAATAACCAGTCTGCTTTCCTGGCTTCCTATTTAAGGGTTACACATCTGCTGCTACAGCTCTTTGTCTCAGGCTTTGACAGGGGTTATGCAATGTGCAGGGCCGGGACAGGGCATTTCGGTGTCACCTAGGCAAGTGAAAATCGCCAATGGCGCCCCCCCCCAAAAAAAAAATTGAATCTATCGGAACTTATCGCACATACTGGCGCCCTCACCCAAGTAGGTAGAATGGGACAGGTAGTGGTGGGGTGACATTCCGACACACATACAGAGGAGTAGGTAGAGTCTATTGGGATAGATATTTATATGAAAAATATCTAATGTATGAAAAATCCTGCTTTATTATTCGAGTATACAAGGAATGATATAACATTCAACCAATGAAAGTTACTGCACGCTAACCAGTATACAAGACCAAATTACTGCTTTACAAAGACAAAATAATTCATCAACTTATGACTGACATATCATTGGCTGACATTGTTACTGAATTATAAAACCATCTATCATCACAAATAGTGATCTGAATAAGCTCTCTTAACAGTAATCACCACCACATTAGTGAGCTGATAATACACGCCACATATCAATCACCAATAGGACTGAATTTAATACCACCCAATTCATCACCACATAATGTGACTGATTAATACCTTAACAATCACCCACCACATAGTTACTGAAAAATTACCTTCACATATCACCACCAGACATACGTGATCTGAATAATACCTGTCACATATCACCATTCCACATAGTGAAACTGTGTCCGTAATAATACCACACCAAATTTCACAACCCAACAAATAGTGACTGAATAATATTACACAAATATATTAACCTCCTCACATAGTGACTGGAATATATGGCCACATCATCACACCACATTAGTGATTTTCTGAAGTTTACCGCCACAATATCACCCTCATCACAGTTTAGTTGAAACTGAATAATAACCTGACGATAACACCCACATTAGCATCGACAACTCATAATGTAGTGGATATTGAATATCATTGCCACATATCCCACCACATAGTGAGAATGAATAATACCGTCACATAGTATTATTCTCACATAATGTGTGATTTTATCTATGATTAATTACCGCCAAATTTCTCATCACCACATAGTGACATGATATAAGTTCCGCTCATTATCAATCACCAATAGTTGATGCTGAAATAATAGACCGACATCATATCATTCACCATAAAAGTGACGGAATAGTGACATCGATTAATAACACCACATAGTGACTGAATACTTCTCACCATGATCAAATATCACCATCAGACAGTGGACTGTATAATACCATGACCGCGAGATATCACCTCTCATATAGTGTTTTGAATACTTTTTTTGGAGGTAGTTTTACGTACTGAAAAATGGACCACAAACTGTATTATAGAACAATTGGTCTGTGGATATTTTAACACCTGAATAAGCATGGTAAAAACATTGTATCATCGTTTCAAGAACAGATGCGTGTTTTACATGCATCTTTGTGATACTTTAAACGGATTGATCACAAAAACTGACATGTAAAAGTTTCTTGATCATGTAATGACGCAAGAATCAAAAACCTTATTTAAAACTATAGGGTACGTTTGTTGCGTCCAGAAGAAACACGCACCAACACGTTTGGGTACGTGTTTTAGGGATTGACATTTTAGCAACATGCTTTATTTATTTACAGAAAAAACCATGTGGAGACATCCCCTTCGAGAGCATTTCAAGCACATACTTTCCGACCAGCGCGCTTGTGCTGGGACCTACATTGCGTCTTCACTTTCCTGTGGAAATGCATTTGTAAAATCGCATAATCACACAATATGTGCTATGATTTTACCATAATTGACGGGGCTGTATTTCAGGCGCATTGCAGTGCAAATTTAATGCCCTGAAGGACAGCCCAACACTTACGCCATGTGAATATACCATTAGGGTATGTTATCATTGGGTCATTGCATCCGTGTGAAGTTCGCTTTTCAGGATGCGTGTGTTCTAGGTTACGTCTGAACCGGACACAGAGACTTATCTAAACGATAGGTCAGTGACTTTATCACATGCCAGCAATAAAACAGACAAGCGAGCGGCGTTCCATTTGAAGAATCGTCTGCTGGTGTTATGCTTAGCACCTGTCTTGCTCGTCTTTCAAACAATTCTCGCATAGTGCAATTTTCTTGGATCGAATCCGAAAGATGGGATCCTAACAGACGAGATGCAAACACACAGCGTTGATCTCTCATCCGTGAGAGCCATTGCGATGTCTGTTATGGTGAAGTGATTAAGTCGAATGTTAATTGTTAGATACGTCTCTGTGTCCGTTCAGTGGGAGCCTAGAGGAGCTGTAGTGTTGAGCGATTTTTATCGGACTATAAGTTGTATAATCGGCAAGGTTTTTATGGTGATCGAAAATTTGCCTGATCATGCGGATAATTAAGGTTAAAATGCTGTGCTATCAATCTTTTAAGATGACGTCCTTTTTCGGCAGCTTCTTGTAAGATTTTGGCGGACAGAAAAATAAGATTACAGAATAGAGCAGGGTGGAGATGTGTGTGCGCGTCCATGACTGGGGTTGTGTTTTGGTTGCGACTGGCGTGGAAATATCAATTTTGACATCTGATTTTGTTACATAGAACAGCGTTTCCTGTTTCTGCATCAGTGTCTCTCAGCGTCTCATAGGGGTTAGGACCTGCGCTCTGGCCCTGTGGCCAAACAGGCTCAGCGAAATTAGTCTATTTCTTGCCACAGAGAATACCAGTTATATTTGTAGTGTTACTTGCAATTTAGTTCTGATTAGTGATTTGAAGATTTTTATGTAGTCTAGCTAGAGCAATTTTTAAGCAGCATTCTAGCCGTGTAAAATTTCACGGCGGGTGGGAGAAGGCAGGGGGGAGGGTTAGCCGCTGGTGGGTGTGCGAACACAGCACAAGCTCTATCTATAAGAACACGGATAAAGTTCACCAAGGACTTTAGGTCGTAGATAATTGTAGTGGATATGTCTTTATTATTAACAGTTTGCTATTAAATATTTCCTGGATAATGGGCAGCCTGAACTTATATTGGATTACACATCATTTTTTTTATTTCTAGTAATGCATGGCTCTCTTTGTTAGCTGCAAATCTCACTTTTATTATCAGTTTTTATCATTTCAGTGATAGGTGTTCATTTTCAATTGTTTACCATTCATTCGATGTGGGACTGTTGTGTATATCCACCTTGACGAGTTAAATTACCGAAAGCCAGCTGTAATGTCTTGTAGTTCATGACATGTTGTTTGTTGCTCAAAGACAATTACCGTGTATCGGTACGAAAACATCAACAGTTACGTGTTTTTTTGACTTTTTGCTGCACCGCAGCCAATTGTTGTTACATTGACGCAGCCTTCTAGTAAATCTTATAAACAAAGCAATTCTATACTTCTACCAAAGGTGAATTGAAAAGGTGCTAAAAATTCCGTTTATTATTGTTCAAAACATTAGCAGGTTAATTGTTTTTTGACTTTTGGACCACCCAGCATTGTTCATTGATGCAAGATCTATCGTAATCTTAAAGCAGCAATACTAGTTTTCACTCTAGTGTGTAATTGAAAGGTGCAAGAAAAAATAGATAGTTTTATTTGTATACTCCAATAAACTATAACACGTTAGTTGTTTTTTGACTTTTGCAGCTCCCCTAGCTTTGTTCATTGACGCGCTTAAAAGTCATCTACGTAAATGTGTCTTCAAAAACAAGCAATTTCTATATTCAACCACAGGTCGATTGAAAGGTGCAAATTTAAAATACTCGTTTATTATACCAAACTTAACAAGTTAGTGTTTTGTGAATTTTGCCACACCAGATTGTTCATTGACGCAGCATCTACGTAAATGATTGAACACAGCATTTCGCTATTTTCACCACAGGTGGAATTGAAAGGTTGCGCAAAAGATTACAGTTTATTTTATCAGAAACATAGCAGTTACGTGGGTGTTGTTTTACTTTTCGCGCAACCCAGATTGTTCATTGACGCATGCATTACGTAAAATCTTAAAACGCAATTAGTATATTCACACAGGGGTGAAGATTGAAAGGTGCAAAATATCGTTTATTCTACCAAACCATACAGTTACGTTGTTTTTTGATTTGAGCTCCCAGCATTGTTCATTGACGACAGCATTCTTCGTAGAATCTTAAAAACAGCATTCTATATTCACCACAGTGATTGAAGAAGGTGCAAAAAAAAAATGTTTTATAATACCAAAACATAAACAGTTACGTGTTTTTTGACTTTTGCACCAGCCCAGCAATTGATTCATTGAACGCTAGCATATTCGTTAATCTTAAAATTCCAGCATATTCTATATTCTCACCACAGGTGATTTGAAAGGTGCATAAAAAATAAAATTGTTTATTTTACTCAAACATAACAGTTACTGTGTGTTTTTTGGACTTTGTGCACTTCCAGCATTGTTCATTGACGCAGCATCTAGTAAATCTTATAAACAGCAATTCTATTTTCACCTAAGGTGAATTGAAAAGGTGCAAATTAAATTTCATTTATATACCAAAACTTAACAGTTACGTGTTTTTTTGACTTTTGCGCAGGCCCTTGCATTGTTCATTGTCAAAGCATCTTACGTAAATCGATTTAAACAAGCACTTCTATATTCACCTCTGGTGAATTGAAAAGGTGCAAAAATACCTTTTTTTCTACAAAAACATAACATTTACTTGTTTTTTGTCTTTTGCGCACCAGCATTGTTCATTGAGCAGCATTCTCGTTTATCTTTAAAACAGCAATTTATTTCACCACCGGTGATTGAAAGGTTGCAAAAAATACCGTTTATGTATGATCAAATAAACACAAACAGTTTCGTGTTGTTTTACTTTTGCGCACCCAGCATTGTTTCATTGATGCAGCATCTACGTAAATCTTAAAACAGCTATTCTATATTCTCACAAAGGTGAATTCGAATAGGTGGCAAAATAATATCGTTTAATTTTACAAAAACATTAAACAGTTACGTGTTTTTTTGAATTTTGCGCACCAAGGCATGATCATTGACGCAGCATTACGTAAATCTTAAAAACGCATGCTATACTTCACAACAGGTGAATGAAAAAGGTGCCAAAAAATTCCATTTATTATATAAAAAAACATAAACAGTTAATTGTTTTTTGACTTTTGCGCACCCAGCATTGATTCTTTGACGCCAAGATCTACGTAATTCTTAAAAACAGCAAATTCTATATTCACAAAGGTAGAATGAAAGGTGCAAAAAATACGTTATTATATCAATAACATAAAAACAGATACGTGGTTTTTTACTTTTGAGAACCCAGATTGTTCATTGCGCAGCCATCTACGTAAATCTTAAAACAGCAATTCTATATTCACCACAGGGTGAATTTGAAAAGGTGCAAAAAATATTCGTTTTTTATCACCAAAACATAACAGTTAACGTGTTGTCTTATTTGACTTTTGCGCCACGCCCAGAATTTGTCTTTTCAATTGACTCCAAGCACTCTACGTAATTCTCTAAAACAGCAATTCTATATTCACCACAGGTGAATTGCAAAGGTGCAAAAAATACCGTTATCTATACCGACGAAAACATAAAACAGTTTACGTGTTTTTTGACTTTTGCGCACAGCATTGTTCAATTGACACCGCAGCATCTACGTAAATCTTGTAAGAAACAGACAAGATTTTTATTCACCACAGGGTGATATTGAAAGGTGCAAAAAATATCGTTTTAATGTATACCAAAAAATAACAGTTACGTGTTTTTTGAACTTTTGAACAACCAGCATTGTTAATTGATGCAGGCATCTAAGGTAAATCTAATAACTGCAATTCTATATTTCACCAAAGGTGATTGAATAGGTGCAAAAAATTACCGTGTAATTATACCAAAAAACATAACAGCATTACGTGTTTTTTGGGACTTCTTGCCCCAGGTCAAGATTTGTTGATAGACCACATTGCAGTTAAATTTGAATCCACGCAAATTTTGTTTTTGATTAGAGGGATGGAGAATAGCTGTGATTTGCCGTCTTTTAATTAGAGACTTTCCAAAACATTCCATACCTTCTCAAATTTTTATATTTCTTGACATGGAGCGAAAAATGCAGGGTAGGTATAAGCGAGCAAAGAGGGGTGGGGTGGGTAGAACATGGACGGTAGAGGTACGAGAAGAAGGTGTCCTTTCAGTGCTGGCGACAACAAGCATGCCAGCGGATCGTCAGTTGCAGGACCGTCAGGCCTGTCATCAGCTGGGAAGGGCCCTGTGAATTAAGTACCAAAAATCATTTCGTACGCAATCTGTACTTCAGTGGTTAATGCAACCTGCATCTAGCGTCTTACATCCTCGTTCCCTCTGCAGTTCACCGGCACATATGTCGTCGCTCAGCATCGGATCAGAATCCGTCCAACATGAAGAAGCCCAAATGTCAACTCGTTTGTACCCGACCTGTGGATACTCCATTGTCTGAAGGACCTCTTATGGATGAACAAAATGCGGTTGGGGTCAGTAAGGCATGTGTTAAAAGTTCATAGGGATGACTTAGTCTGGCTTCTGACGACCAGTTACTGATGCCTATCCAGAGTGAGGTGAGGAACAGCCGGTCAATCGCTCAAGTAAATCTGGCCGGAGCTGGTTCGCGGGCACGCTCAGCTGCATGTATTTTTTTTTTTGTTTTTGTGGGGGCACACACACCCTTGCTTGTAGCCCGAGGCTTCTGGGATGCAGGAGAGTTCAGGCGACCAGAAGTCAACTGTGTTGATGTTGGTTAACGACATTGCGGATCCATCCTGGTCTTGTTTTCAGCAGAATTTGATTGCTGCGACATTCTTCATGTGGGACGAGGAGGAAGACGATGGCTGTGGTTTAGTGTCGCAATACGGTCCCGCCCAACACTAAAAAAAGGAAGCGGAGCTGGTCAGCAGAAGTCGATGATTTGATTCCGCAGCCGTCGGTCAGCGCAACCCCGCTCCTTCGACTTTATAGCGCGGTCAAAAAGGTACAGGACCTCTCAAGTCTGGGCATTCTTTGAGCAACTTGCATGCCTCTGTATTCACCAGCGATTGGCTTATGCGGCCTTTGCGTAACGCATAGTAGAGGCATGACATTAAGTGGTTAACCAATCCTCCCCAACATGTGCTAGTCACATGCAGCGAATGAATGAGTTGAAATGGAGGGAGACCACTTGGCCAAAAAAGGCGCAGAACGGACGCCGGTGACTCCAACCACTGTCCTCAACCTCTGTCTCCCGACTCCTCCTCATCCTCCAACAAATAAGCTGTTCCCTCAGCTGCCCTCGAGTGTTCACTCAGAGTCTTGATCAGAGATATGCTCCGCTTCCACAGCCCTCCACCGTCGCCAGAGTTCCACACAGCACTCTTCTCAGAGACCCATCCTACCCCTTCTCCTTCTGCACAGTTTGACTTACCTGCTCGCCGTTACAGAGGCCAGTCTAGCAGCAAGCTTCGGTCTTACAGGTTTGGGAGCAGAGAATCACTGTAATCCCAAACCATCACACAAAGCCAAAAGCCTGAATGTCGGCTTGCCAGGATTTTGCATTTTGGAATGTTGCGCGTTTCCGTAAGTTGGGAGACACGAGATGGGAGTTCCTGCAACGTCATGGCACCCTGTCCTTGCCCCAATACAGATGCCGAGCAGGCATTTCTTTGCCAGTAATAAGGTCGTCCTGCTGCCATGGCCAGCCACGTGTCATCTAAAATTTCAAGCGCGGTTGTCTGCTCATTCTGGTCCGGAAAAAAGAAGGTAAATGTTAAGTCAATCTAACTCGCACCACTAACACATGGACTTTGTATGCACGGCAAGGCCGCCGCTAGTATCTTGTGACAGCAGCAGCTGGGTAGAGCTGGGTGGAAGTCTCTGGGGTGGTGGCATGGTGGCACTTGCTAGGGCTCGGCGCACACGTCTTCCAAACCGCGAGGGATGGGAAGGGAGTCTTTCCACCAAGGTTTCTGGTTGGCATCTCGTGCAGAGGTAACAGGCGCGTTTGTAGAATTAAATCTGGCCTTGGTGAGACCGTGCGCACAACAGACAGGGTCAGGAGCTTCGTTTTGGTCGGCTCTAAGCAACACGAGATCCCGAGCGCTTTGGTGATGGGTGGACTGAAGAACTATGTTGCCAGGCAACCCAACGTGTGGGGTGGCGTGTTTCGGGACGAAATCTGTCTGGATGCCTTAAGATCGGGTTAGGCTGGATGCACATTCCTTGCCTGGCAAATGTCGATGACCTTGTCGCGTCCAGAAATTTCATAAAAGGAGTTACCAGAGGTCTGGATGTCCTGCTGGAAGATAGCTCGAGGTAATGAGTTCGCACTTAAGCCAGTGGAACTTGCCTTCATCCCGCGGTGGCTGCCTGTGCTGCATCAGATCGGCCTCACCACGTAAAACCGTCTCATTGTTGATGTGGGCATAACGCCGGAATTCCACCCTCCAACATGCTCTAGCGATTGTGGCAGTCAGCAGCAATGCCATTACGACTGTATCGAAGTGACATGGCCTGACAAGCAGCGGTACGGACCGTCGGGGTGTTGACACCGCAACGAGAGTGGAGAGCAGGTGAAAGAGGATCTGACCAACCCATCCTTGCCAGTTTTTGAAGAAGCCACCAGATAAATGTGCGTCAAGTGCGAGACAATGCCCTTGTCAGCAATGAGCATTGTGGTGATCTAAGTTCTGGAGGTATAACGATCGTTGGACACTGATGGGGGGGGGGTGGGGGGGGGGGGTTGTGGGGTTTAGTACAACTAGGTTCCGCAGCGACGGCTAGGAGTAGACGACACAGATGCAGACCACTGGGAAACCTTTCTCTATGTCAAGTATCACACAAGGCCACAGTTTCACAATTTCATCGGTTTCTTACATTTAGGCAGTGGTTCGGGTGTCCAGAAGCTAGTGCAATGGGTGGCCGAATTCAGCATCTAGTGGGTGCTTCATCCTCATGGCATAGTGCAGGGCCTGTTGGTTGAAAGCTGTGCCAGGAGGCAAGAGGAGGAGGAGGGAGGTTATTCCTAGGGACAACGATGTTTTACCGACGGGTCCCTGCCTTGGAAAGGAGGTTGGCGCGAATTTGAGGCGGAGGAGGGAATGATGTGGAAGATCAGTTTGTGTCAGAGCCCTCGATAGACGCAGAGAGAGGCTTGGAAATCAAGGCTCGCATCTCATCACATGAGTGGCTTGGAGAGCGCCATTATTGCCTCAGCCAACAGATACTCGCATTTATGGCCGATCAAATGAACGAACAGTTACTGGTGGCTCCACGCCTCCTCGGATCCCCGTGGTTCTAAATAAGGTAACTCGCACTCTTTCCTTCCACCAACGCCAGAATAGTGAGTAAAATGCAAGAGGAAATGGAGACCTTGTGTGTGAATTGTTAAACTGGTGAATCTTGTTGACTGTTCTGCTTCACGTTCCCCAAAGTCATGGTGGAACTCAACTATCAGGCGATGTGAAGGCTGTAGAGTGCCAAGCTGGACGTGTAGCGGCAGCCAGCAGGCAAGGTGGCAGAAGCATAATGGGTGTCCTCTGGCAGATCTTTGTTTACCCACCTTCAATCAAGACGCATGGAATGCTGGGCAAACATCCAACACTCAGTGATCAGATTACAGATATGGTGCGACGGGACTATCTGCGTCTCAACCACCAATGTTTTCTGACATGTGTTCCTGGTCCCAATAGATTTCTGGGTATCCAAAAAATGTACGATTGGCCCCGAGCTGGCTCATCACGCCTTAGAGGTGTTTGGGTCCTGCCACAGCCGAACGAGAGCTGCGTCGGATTATGTCCTTGGAGCGGGTACTCTTTCCAGCACTGCGGGGAGGGAGTTCATTACAGTCGAAGGACGCAGATCCGGTTTTCCACAGATAAATGGGATTAGTTTGGACATTTTAATCAAGGTATATTCAGCGCGAGTTGGGTATCTCTGATGATGTTGTTGGAACAATTGACAGAGGTTAACCGATTAGTTGCAGGTCTACATCACATTCCTCTTCAAACAGGAAATGAGTCCTCTTTGAAAAACTTTTTTTTAAAATGATTCTTTCTTTACTGGCAAGTTTTTATTATACTTTTGTGCGATCCCTATGGCGCAACAGTTTGTAATATGTTTGCTGGTTTTGCTGTGAGGAGGACTGCGAAAAGACAGAATGGAGTGTTAATGAGTCGGAATGCGATCCGGTGTTTGTCCATTTGTAAGACTCACTTTTATCTTTAGATGGTTTCGCATTGTCAGTGGTTTTGAGGTCATGTTGCTGTGAGATTCGCAGCTATTAATTTTGGTCCTTTGGAAGAGAGAGAATTTGGGATGTTCTAAGTGGGCATTTCTCCTTAACATTTTTAATAGTGGCTGAGAAGTCATAAATTTATAATTTTTTGGGGTCATGTTGCTGTGAGATACAGCAAATTAATCTGGTCCTGTTGGAACCAGAGAAATGTGCTTTTTTTATAGTGGGCCATTTGTCTCCCCTCAGCAAGATGTTTTTAATGAGTGGGCTGAGAAGGGTCATAGTATAATGTTTTGTTTGGGGTCTGGTTGCTATGAGAGATACAGCGAATAATCATGGTCCTTAGTGGTGTAACAGAGATTGTGGCTTATAAAGTGGCTCATTTCTCCCTCACATTTTTTAACCTGTGGGTGAGATAGGAAGTCATTTTTATAATTTTTTGGGTCATGCTTGCTTTGAAATGCAGCGCAATAGAGAGACGATGTGCTCTATTTTATAATAAAAATGTTGTTTCTACAGACCATTTGTTCTTTCAGCAATTGGGATCCTCAAGAGTGGCTGTCAAGGGGTCATGAGATTTGAATTTTTGGGGGGATTTTGCTTTGAAAGTGTGCAATACTACAGGCCTAATGATCGCTGAAAAAAAATGTTGTTTCGTAATAATGACTTTTGTTATTCACAATTTGTCAAAAGTGGGCTAATGGGTCATGGGTTGCTTGTGATTTTTGGGGCTTTTTGCGCTGGTGACATGCAGCTATAACTAGTGTTTTTTATTCTAAATAAATGTGTTAGTTTCTAAAAGACATTTGTCTTCACGCAAATTGCCCAAAGTGGATCAGAGGGAGTAGATGCTTCATGAATTTTTGGGGAGCATTTTGCTGTGACATGCAGCTATTACTAGAGGTCCTTTCTAAAAATAATGTTGTTCGAATCAGGCATTTTTGTTCTTGCACTATTGTCCAAAGTGGTCCTAAAGGGTCATGCTTTGGAATTTTTGGGGCATTTGTGCTTGTGTCATGCAGCAATTTTACTAGCAGGGTCCGATTCTCTAAACAGATTGTTGTTTCTAAAGACATGTAGTTCTTCACAATTTGTAGAAGAGTGGCTCGACAAGGGTGTAGGTGCTGTCAGAAACTGGATAAGGTCTAGAGGATCACTGTATAATGGGGACACATATTGCAAATGACTTGATTTTTGCAAAGATCTGTTACTTTAGATCATCGCAAATCACTGTATAAAGACAACCCATTTAATACAATGAAAAAATAGAGAAACTACAGCATGGTGGGTTCCCATCTATTTTAAAAATGTGTTTTCGGTGGAGAATTAAAGTACTTAAAAAAACTTGCATGTAACATAATGAGCGTGTTAAGAAAAATGTACTCTGTTTTGTACAAGGCGCGGTACAGGAAAACTTGGCCAGATGTAGGATTCTTCTGATGACATGGTGTATGGAGCTCGGACAGAGAACAAAGTACAGAGGTCCATTTCCTCCAAGCACATTGAGTAACATGAGAAAAAGGAATGCCCCTGATAAAGGGCACATGGGTGTAACAGGAGCGTTAACACCAGTATTTACAAGTAAAGCTCAATTGCGTCCACAACTCATACGGAGGGACAAGCGCTACCCAGGTATTGACTGTTACTGAGGAAAAGGCTGGAGTTCTCACACTTCAGCTTCGCACTCGCTTCAGCACGACAGTTTTTGTGCTGCGTCATCAGGGCATTTTAACCTGTCGTGGTTAATTAGTTAGACGGTTGACGTCAGCATGGGCTCTCACACTGCCACACACTGTAACTCCGGCCTGGGTCATGCTGTGGCCCAGGACAGGTATAGTCAATGTCCAGTGAAACTAAAAATGGTGGTGAAAGACTCCTTTTTAAGGCACTTTTGTAAATGTGGGGGGTCTAGCAGGTTTGGGGCTCTATGCTGATGGACTAGTACCAGGTATAGTCAATTGTCCGCAGGTTTCAACTAAATGGTGGTGAAGTGACTCCTTTTTCCAGCACTTTTTTTTAAATGTGGTGGGTCATGCAGGTTTGTGGGGCTCATGTGTGGGCCCAGGACAGGGGATATTCAATTTCCAGTTTCAAAGTTAAGATGATGGTTCAAATCACATACATGCCTTCTGGCACTTTTCAATTTGTGGGTGATGCAGGTTTAACGGGTCAGGCTGTGGTACAAGACAGGGTTTAGTGAATGGTCTGTGACCTTTTTTCGCTGTGACTTTATAACCTAAGTGTGTTGCTAAGATGTAGACGTATCATTTTGACGGTATTGTGGATGTTTAATTTCAGATTCTCCAGCCTTGTTTGGGATCTCTGTGTAGTCTATATAATGAAGGTGTTGTTGACTACTACACCATAGCTTTAATGGTCATCGATTATAATAGAGCTACACTATCAGGAAAAAAACCTTATGACGATAGCGGCCGACTATCGACTATCGATCGATCTCGATAGCCAACGCAATCGCTCAACACTACTAGAGACGCATCTGAAAAGCGAATGTTCACACGATTTGCAGTCGCCCTGTAAACATACCTTACAGATGATACTCTATTTTGTGTTATCTTTTGTTATGTTTTTAATTTTTACTGAGTATTTTATTAATATTGGAAAATAGGGGTTAGAAGTGTTTTTCTTTATTATTATTTTTTTTAAATATTTAGCATGTTTCTTACTGAGACAGCAGCGGCTCTGTGTTATCGTTTACAGACAGTGATTAGTGACTGGAGCTACCTGCACTCTGTAGTGGTGCAAGTCCGGATTAGATTTTTTCCTCATGCAAGAGCAGTGAGCACGGAGGGAGCGTCTGTCATGAATCCCTGCCTGTTGAAGTTGTTACATAGCTGCTGGCCGCGACATTGTACACCTCTAGATTTATGCTTATGACCACAGATGCTCCCCTGTTCCATCCATAAAGAGAGAAAACTGTCGGCGTAGAGTGCGTTACCAGCGACCCTATAACAATTGCATCTGATTCCCTTAATCTCCCTCCAGGATTGAAGTGATAGTGGCATGCGATGATAGAAGCTTGTTTGCTGTCGGATGGCTTGTTGGCACCTTTGTTTTGGGGTGTTTGAGCATAAGGCTCCTATCTCTCTGGCTCTCTCAGACACTAGCTTTGCACTGGCGCATGCGCTGGCTCTCAATTGGGCCACATGCAAGTGAAAGTGTCTGTCCGTGACAATCTAGCTGTGTGGCGAGAGCGAACCGCTTGCCTCACAGGAGAAGTGCAGTGGCGCCGGTGGACAGCTGAAGCTCGCAGCTGAGCGCGCCCGTGGTAATGTGTCCGGAAGAAGACGCAGCGGAAAGTAAGGGGAGGGTTGTAGAGCGAGCAGCAGCATGCCACCAATAAAGTAAAATTCAATAAAGGTAAATTTTAGGAGTAAGTGTTTGTGTCGCCCACACGTGAACAGGCAGAGGTGGCGCCCTAGGTGACCACCTACCTCTGCACTACCCTTCGACGGCCTGGCCCATGTTGAGTCCAATGTGCGTCACCCGAGTTTTTTTTTTCCTAAAGCCTAAATTAGACTGGAATAATAAAGTACTAGTTGACGAATTCTATAAAGGTTCATTATGCTCAAGAATAACTACTGGGTGGATCATGACTTTCCTTTTGCACTAGAAGATTTGGCATCTAATTACTTCCTTTAACAGTGCACCAGCTATTGTTTCAGATGAGTGACCTTTAACAATCTACTAGTTTAATGCTCCATCAAGGTAGGCATTATCAGGTTTCCTCCAGCCATTGATCACAAATCTACCTCCTGCTCAGGTATACAGGATTGCATCTCCAAAATGGTACATTTCATTGCACTGGTTTACTCTTTAATGTCTGAATGGATCAAATACTTTTCAAATTATGTTTTTTGTCCCTCAAAGGTAATGGTCATAGAAGATCAAGCAGGTTCTTGAGCCCTATCTCTAAACTTAGGGTAATGTTCATCAGGATAATTGGTCTGAGTTGCTAACTTGAGCTGAGTTTGACCACAAGAGTTATATGTTCAAATCATCTCGTAAATCTTTATTTGAAATTATTAAAAATTGAAACCCCCAATTACGAATTTCCCGGGACGATTTTTCAAAAATCTGGAAAAAGGGAACCAAAATTGGAACCCCTAAACTACATGGGGTTTCTATTTAGGGGGCAATTTTTTTCCAAATTTAAACTGGAAACCCCCCCCCATTTTTTTTGTCACCTCTTAAGTTGTTATGCTTTATGGTTTAAAAAAAAAAAACCGTTAAATTTATTCAATTTTAATTAAAAGTGGGGAAATGCTTGTTCCTTGGGGATTTTATTACATTTTAAGATTTAAAAATTTGCTTTTTAAATTTTTTTCTCTTTTTCCCCCCTTTTTTCCCACAATTTTTTTTAAAAACCCGAAACGTTGTCTTTTTTAAAACCCCAACAATCTAGCCTTGGGGAAACTCCAGGGCTCTGCAGTGGGTTTATGGTTTTGGTTTTAACAAAAAAACCCACCTGGTATGTTTCGTTTATATTGATATCCCATTGTATTATTTA
>JAODAL010069287.1:0-16421 GCA_025379985.1 Phyllomedusa bahiana | reverse complement strand
GATTCGAAGACCCGAAAGGTAACCGGGGGAAACGGAATTTAACCCTCACCAAGAGAAACCCAAAAACTTACAACTCAGCCCTAAGTAGGGTCCTTTTAAATTTAAGGATGGGCCCCCGGGGGTTCCCAAATTGGGGAAGTCCATAAAAATAAACCCCTTAAAATTACATTTAAAGCCCTAAGGGTTTTGAAGCTAAACCCCTAAAATTTGGAAGGGGGGGAGGAAAAAAGGGTTTTCCCCAAAGGGGGGGGTTTTAGAAGAAGGAAGCGGAGGGGAATGGGAAAAGAAAAAAAAGGAAAAAAAAGGGGGGAAAAAGGGAAGGGGAAAAAGAAGGGGGAAAAGAAAGGGGGAAAAAAAAATTAGAAAAAAGTTAAGGGCCCCGGGAGGGAGGGGACCCCCCGCGGAGTTTTTTGCCCCCGGGACTCTTTTCCCCTTTTCCCAAAGAGGGAAAAGGGGAGGGATTGGCGGGGGGTAAGGCGCCCCCCTGGGGTTTGCTTGGGTGGGGGGGGGGAGGTGAGCGGGTAAAGAAGCGGGGCCCCGGGAACACGTGGGCGGGAAATAGGGACCCAACGGCCCGTGGTTCCCCGGGGAAGGTAGGGGCCAAAATTTTGGAGGGGGGAAAGGGGGAATTTTTCCCGGAAAACGGGGCTTTAGGGGGACGGGAAAATGCCCAGGGGAGGACGGGGAAAAACCTTTATGGGACCCCCCCCGGCTTTAACCGCGCCGGGCCCCCTTTAAAGAGGAAAAAGGCGGGACGGGGCAGGGGGCCGCCACGACCGGGGGGAGGGGAACCCCCCGGGGGGGGCCATTGGGGGGACGGGTGGGCCTTTTTGGGGCCCCCCCCCCCCCTCCCCCCGGGGGGCCCGGGGGGCCCCCTTCGGGGGCCCCCCCCCGGGGGGGAAAACCCTAAAAGTCCCCCCCATTAGGTCCCCCCTTTTAAGGCCCAAATTTTGGGTGAGGCCCCTTTTAAGGAGGAAATTGGGGCCCCGGATTTCCCCCGGGGGCCCCCCAAAAAAAGAGAAAAAGTCCCCCCCCCAATTTAACTAAATTCCCCACCCTTGAAGAGCCAATTGGCCGGGGAAGGCGAAATTTTCCAAACCTTTCCCCAGGGTTTAAGGGGGGAAAAGAAATGCGGTTCGGAAGAGGGGGGAAAACCCAACTTGGCCCGGGTTAACTGGGAAAACCTTAAGGGCAGGGGGGTTTGGGGGGCCTTGGGCCAAAGGGGAAGGGAAAAACGGGTCCCCAGGAAAAATCGGGGGGGTTTTTTTTTTTGGCCAAAAGGTTTTAAAGGGGACCCCAAATTGGAATTCGGTCCCTCCAATGCCTTTGGGAATAAACCGGTGGCAGGGAAAACCCCATTGACGGGAAGGGGGGGGCTGGGGGCCCAAAAACAAAAAAAAACCCCGGGGATGGGGCCCCCGGGGAATGAAAAAGGCCCAGGGGGGGGCCAGGCCAGGGAAACCAAAGTGGCATTTTAAAAATCTGTTAAAACCCCCCCCCCGGGGACGGTGAAGGCCAAGGGGAAAGCCCAAACCTTGTTCCAGTGGGAGCAAAAACCCCCGGCCCGGGGGCCTTAACCCCCGGGTGGAAAAAGGGAGGGGTTTAAGCCGGGACATGCGAAAAAAGGGGGCCCCTTTTGGGGAAATCGGGCCCGGGGGGGCAAAAAAGGGGACACCCCCAAAACCCGGTCTTCCCACCCGGCCGTTTCCCCCAAGGGGGGGGAATCCGGGAAGTAAAGGGCCCGGGGGTTTTTGGGGGAACCCGGGGTCAAACCAGCCGGGCCGGGGGGGATTTTTTCCCTTTAACCAGGGGGGATTTTTCATCCGTGAATGGCCCCGTGGGCCCGAGGATGTTTTCCAATTTTGCCCCCCCAAGGAGTAGCCCCCCCCAGAATCCTTCCTAGGCCGGGGAAAAATTCGCCCCAGGGATTTTTTGGCCCGGAGGGGCCCGGGGAAACCCCCTTGGGGAATTGGGGTTTTGAGGGTTTTTTCAAACCCCCGCCCCCGGGAAGGGGGCCCCCCGGGAGTTTTTCACGGGCCCGGGAAAGTTTAAAGCCCTAAAAAAAAAGGACCCCGGGGTTTGGGGAGGAGACGTTGGGCCTCTAAGTAAAAAAAATTTTGGGCCCAAAAGGGGTTGTTGGGATAAAAAAAAACCCCCCATTTGGGGGCCAAAGGGAATGGCCAAGATTCCGGAAAGGGCATATTTTTTTGCTGGGAAAAACTTTGGCCCAGGGAATTCCCGGAGTTTCCCGGGGGAAAAACCCCTCCCCCCGGAAAAGGTCCCCCCGAGAACCGGGAATGGCCGGAAAACGGAGTTAAAAGGCCGTTTTAATAAAAGGCCTTTTCCCGGTCTGGGGGCCAGTTTCCCATTCTTAAAAACCCCGTAGGCCCCCAAGGGGAAAGGGGAATAAATTTGGTAAATTCGGAAAAAGCGCTTTTTCCCGGACCGAAGGGGGGCCCCTGGGCCGGGGAATTTTTTTGGGGCCACTTTAGCCCTTAGGCAAGCCGGGGAAAAAGGGGGCTGGTGGGGAAAAAAATTTAACTTGGCTAAAATTGGGGCCATTTTGCGAAAAAAACCCCCGGGGGGAAAGATGGGGAAAAAAAATCGGATTCTCAGAATATGAAAGGGGTTAAAGCCCGGAAGAACAGGGGTTTTTGGAACCCCGGGGGAAAGGGCCCCGGGGCATAGGAAAAAAAAAGATGGGGAAAACCCCCTTTTTCCAAAATCCCCCCCAAATTGGAGGGGGAAAGGCCCTTGCGAAAGGAAAAAATTTGCCCCCGGGGTAAAAAACTTTGGATTGGGGGGTGCGGTTTTTTTGGGGTTTTTTCCCCTTGTTTTAAAGCCCCGGGGAACAATTTCCGCAAAAAAAAAAACCCCCGTTCCCCCCCAGGGGGATTACTATTTTCGGTTCCCCGTGGGGCCCCAATTCCCGGGGGGGGGGATCCCGGGGTGGGGGGGTTTCCGGGAGGATAAAGGCACGGAAGGCCACGTGGGGCCCCGGGGGAAAGCCCCCTTTCGGGAAATCTCAAAAGGGGGAACCCGGCAGGCCCCTCTTTCCCCCAGGGGGAAGGGGGAAAACGGGGGGGCCCCCTTTAGCTTTTTGGAAAAGGGGGAAAGGGTTCCCGTTTAAGGCGTGGGGGGGGGGGGGGGGGGGAAGAAGAGGTGGGGAAGGGGAAGGTGGAAGGGGGGGGTTTTTAGGGGAGAAAGGGGTGGGGGGGGGGGGGGGTGGGTGGGGGGGGCCCCCCTTGGGAAAACCCTTTTGGGTTTTTAAATAAAATTTTAAATATTTTTTTTCCCCTTTTTTTTTTTTTTAAAAACCCCCTTTTTTTTTTTTTTTTTTTTTTTTTTTAATTTTTTTTTTTTATTTTTTGGGTTTTTTTTTTTTTTTTTTTCTTTTCCTAAAATTTTCTTTTTTTCTTTTTTGGGGGCCCCCGGTCCCCCTTGATGGGCCCCCTAGGTTAAGGAGAAAAAATGGGGGTAAAAAAACCGGGGCCGGGTGAAACCCCCCCGAGGGGGGCGTGCAGTGCCCTTTTCTCCCAAAGCCCTTCCTGCCTCTCTCAACCCTTTCAATAGGGGGTTGTAGATGAATTGTTTTTCAGGGGGGACGGGGGTTCTTGCTGCCAAAGGTCTTTAACCCCGGGGGGAAGGCCCTTTTTAAAATGGCCAGAGGGCGGATCATTCCACATGAGCTCCCAACCAGGACGGGAAAAGTAGCGCATAGTCACCCACGAGGAGTCGCCTTGAAGAAGGGTTCAAAAAGGGGGTCTCAGCAGAGGAGCCGTGCGGCTCCTCGAAGACGGTGCGGAATTTGGGGAAGGCTGTAGTCCGCAGTCACAGGGGCGTTCCTGTCCGAGAGGGGTTGCCCAAAGCCAGGGGCCCTTTCCCGAAGTGGCCACCCGAAGACCCCCCTTAGACCTCTCCCAAGGAAATGATCCGCCATCATTCTATGTGGGGAAGAGCCCGGGGGATGAAACCCCGGGGGGCTTGGGATCCCGGCAAAGGATGGGTAAGGGGAGCCGAAGCTTTGGGGCCCCCGGTAGCCCAAGGGAAAAGGCGTAGACGGGTCACCGCGGGCCCAGACGGGGCTGTTGGGGAGGAGGAGTGACGCCTCATGGCGGGGGAGCTGGCCCAAAGCTGTGCCTGTTGTGCATTTGTGGATGTGGGCAAAAAAAACGTTTTAAATCCGCGATGCTTGGCAGGGGCCCCTTTGGCCGGGGTCCATGGCGGATTAACTAACGGTGGGTAGTGACCCCGGACCCCCGCAAGCGTGATGTTAAGCCAAAAGCAGGGAACGGGAAACTAAGGGAGCCCCCCCCGGGTTTTCACCAGGCCCCCCGGGAAAGCGGGATGGACTTGCAGCGGCGTGAGGCTACACGTGTCCCCCCCGGGGTAATTGTTGCGGTGGCGGCCGAGGTGCGCGAGGTACGAAGTAGCCGGGAATCGAATCGTGGGGAGGCAGAAGGTCAGGGCAGGCGGCAAAAGGTTCGTGGCGTGGACAGGCAGGAAGGTCGGGCAGGCGGCAGAGGTTCGGAGTCGGAAAAAAAGAGCAAGAGGTTGGTAACCCCGGGAGGGGAAAAACCCTTAGGGAACCTTTTGCTAGGCCGAGGAAATAGATCCAGCAGGGAAGGACGTGGTGCAAAAAATTTAAGGACAGGCCCGGCAAATTTCCCAAATTTTTCCCGGGGCATGTCCCCCTTTAAAATTTCGTGAACGCGGTGCGCAACGCTAGCGGGTGCGCCGCGCATTCCGGGCAGGGAAAGAGGATGGGCGGGAGGAGGCCCCGGTGAGGGATGGGAGGGTGGCGCCAGACCGGGTGCGGTCACGGGGCCCCCCGTCCCCCCGGGGCCCGGCGGGGAACGGGGTGCGACCCCGTCCCAACAAAGGACCCCGGTGCAAACCCCCCAAAAGAAAGAAGAAGGAAAAAATAGAGGGAACAAAAAGGAAGAACCGGGAAAGATGCATTGAACCCCGGGGTTAAAAAGTTGAGACAACTCAAACAAATTTTAACAACCCCCAAGGAAAGGAAAAGTTGGGGAGAAATTGGGAAACAGGATTCACCAAGAAGGATTTTTAGAGGAAAAAACAATGACTTTGTTTACCAAGGGCATTATATCCAGCTGTAGTACAAGGTCATATACTACCCACAGAGGAACTAACCAGTGATTTCTTCAATCAAAAGTTACCTAACACCCCGGAATCCCCCCCCCAGAAGTAACTATGTTAGAATTTGAATTCCCCAAACTTTTACCCGGAGGACTGATGCCCCAAACCCAAGGAAGCATTTCGCTAAAAAACCCATATCCTCTCTAGCGGGTCCAGATTGAACACATTGAAATACCCAAGAGTGGAAAATACAAATATGCAGTAGGGTGGTCTGTTCTCAGGTTGCCCGAAGTTACCCAGTTACCAAAATGTTTCCAGAACCACCCCTGAAGAAAAAATTTACTTAATTGATAGCGATTTTTGGGGTCCCTGGGTTTTTAAATTACCCAAGGGCCTGCTTCCTGCGGAAGTAACAGGACATTTGGAAAAATAGTAGGTGCTGACCTCGGGGTGCCACCCCCCTACCATCCCGAATTAGCAGGAAAGTGGAAAGAAGAAAGCCACTTGAAGAAAAAAATAAAAATAAATGCTGGAAGCTAGCAAATAAACTCTCTTTGGCCCGAGTCCTACCCATTGCACTTATTCGGTCAGGGGAAAACCCTAGGCAGCCCCACTGGCTCACTCCTCAGGAGATGTATTTCGGCCCGCCCAGATTGGGGGGTTTCACACATGCATTGAGTGCAGGGTGATAGCCTTGTAAAATTAAAGTTATAAATCGTGTAATGAATTGAAATAATCCATGCCATGTGTTCTCCTCCATTCCAGACCGACCTAATCAAAGCTGCAACCCCCGGTGGGTTTTTGTGTGCAGAAACCCCACTGCCTGAGGAGGGACCTGGGGTTGTGGCACAGTCATCTTACCTTAAAGCTCTGTGGGAGGCCCGGGGGTTGGGGGTTACGCCTTTGGGGCAAGCCCGGCAGTGGTTCAGGGGTTAAAACCTGCTCCACCGTTCACCCCGTGTCTAAGGAGAGGACCTTTACCCCTTCGTTCAGTTTAGGGAAGAGCACAAACAAAAATTTTTTTTACCCCATGGGGGGGGTTGAAAGATTTTGATGTTTTTTTAGGGGGGATGTCAAGTTGGTATTTAAGGAAAAAACAAAAAGTCTGTTTCATAAATTACTTCTTTTTAAGTCATCAGTGTTTGTTAAAACGCTTTACGTATAATCCTTTGAATATCGTATCTCCACACGCTTTCCTTTTGGGGCGATGAGTGTCTGCTAGAAACCAAAAATTTAAGGCCTTCTCCCAACCCCCAATGAACAGACGTTTGGGGTGTGTATATCGCTAAGTTTAATAATGCAATTATAACTTGTCCTTAGCAACCAAAACCCAAATTAAAAAATATGAGGAAAAAATTTTTGTGATTTAAAAGTTTATTGGAATGAAATTTTTGTGATTAAACTTGGTTTTTATGTCCAGCCAAAGGAGGGTCTTTCTCGAGCTCCCCGGGTGCCGGCAGTAATAATTTAAAAAAATAATAATAAATTCGGAGAAGGCATTTAAATTTGGGTAAGGAGTGGAACAAAGTAAAATTTTCCCCAAAGATTTTAATCATCTTGACAATGGCACCAACCAAAATCTGTGTTCCAAAAGCCAAATAGTGCTCCCTCCCTTGTACACCCTGTCATGCGCAGGTTGATTTGCATTTCCCTGGTCACATCTATCGTGTTCAAGTGAATATTGAATAAAAATAGAAAATCTGCAAAAAAAAGTGAAATTTTATCTCCACTTTCATTAATTTCTAAACTTCCTAAATACTATTTTGAATATTTAAAGGGATGTAGTTTCTTAGGTGGAGTCATTTATGGGGGTATCCAACATACAGGCCCCTCAAAGACACATTAGAACTGTAATATACAGCTAGTTCCATGTGTTGATCATGAAGGCTCTACTTGTGAGTCCACACGATCTCCTGGACACAGCTATATGTCCATTTGCAGGAAAACCTTTGGGAAGGGGTTAAAACAGTTTTGTCATCGGGCTATGAATATTATGGGGCAAGTCAATCTCCTGTTAACCAAAACATCACAAAATATATTCTGCCATTTGGCTTATAGAAAGAATCAAAGAAAAAACTAGACATATCGGGGGACTGTCTGGGTCTAAGACTTTCTTTGTTGCCCATAGCAACCAACTAGAGTGCCCCTTGCATTTTTTCAGAGCACTATATGAAATGAAAGGGGAGCTCTGATTGGTTGCTATGGGCAACAAAGAAGGTCTTAGACCAAGGCAGTTTTCATACACGTGGCCCAGAATTTCTGAATCCAATGTATTTATGAGGAGACCTCCCCACACCTGCTCCTGACCCTCTTAATGATGATTGACAGGTGTCTACAGTGTTTCTGCATAGAACCAGTAAGATGGTAGGCCTGCACGCCTCCACTAGGGCCATGACAACTGAGGGCTAAGGAGGGCACCCTCTCTCAGCCCCCCGCTCCCCACATAACTTCCTAACATTCACTGCAGCATCAATGTACCTGTAGTTAAACGGCCGGGATCAGAGTTATTCCCATACTTGACTGCTAAAGAAATGTGTTGACTGTAACTACCAACCAGCATCTGCCATGTATGGAGCGGTCTCAGCTTGTAAACCTTCTCCATATATACTTGCCCCTTTCCAGTGTGTCATGAGGTGGCACCCTAGGTGGCTGCTTACTTCTGCCTACCCATTTTCATAGCCTTGCTTATATATATATATAATGTACAGCAGCCACACGGACCGAAGAAACCTGTAGCCTGGAGCCGACTCATTGATTTCTATGGTAGTGTTCTAAACAAGGTCTGTGACCTGTGCAGAGAGACGGAAGAGGTAAGCTATGACCCTCACCTATTGTGAGATCCTGTGTTATGTATATACAGATGTTACCTTTGATTGCAATCCTGTCATGTGATGATAATGAAACGTGATCTCTACAGAAGAAGAAGTGTCAGTCTATTACAGAGGTCAGTGACTCGGGTAAATACTGCAAGATTTCAGAATTACTGTTTATATGGATAGTGACATCTACAATTTGTTATTTAATAGCTTATTTTTTTGACTATGCATTTCCTTTAACCAGTACTTAAACATATGTAGGAGCGCTGCGGGAGATAAGAGATAACATTTAGTACGTATCTGGCATCTTTATTATCTGAAGAAAATGAATTTCAGTGATGGGAAATTCCCACATGCAACGCCTAGTTAGAGCTACAGGATCCTTTCTTTCCGTTGGCTCCAGTATCCGCTCTGTCTGTGTGTCTCTACCTGTCCTAATGACTTCACACCTTAATTCCACAATGATTGGAGTGAATAGAAGGAATTACTGAGTATGCTGCATTTTTTGTGGCTGCAGAATAAAAAAGTTTCATTGTGGAATAATTATGTGGTTCCAGAATATGAATATTATTGTTCTATTTCCCCCCTCGAATGTACAGCGCTGTGGAACTAATAATAATATTACTATTTGCAAATTGTGTGCCACTTTTGGAGTGGGGTAGCACTATACGCCTGAATTCAGATTTTGCTTTCTGTTGCCTTTTTCAAACTTCATGCATTTCATGCAGATGTCATATTGCATTTCAGGCTGTAATAAAGTAAAAAAATTACCTCTACATCTGATATGTGCCAAAATATGCGCATTGTAACGGTCTGTGGAAGTGGATCCTCTGGACCACCGCAAGCGATGGTGTAAGCCACGCCAGAGAGCGGAATCTAAGTAGGTCCGGTTTTCACCAGAGCCCGCCGCAAAGCAGGATGGACTTGCTGCGGCGGATTGCTACCAGGTTGCTACCCCTGACGTGACTTGCTCGCGGTGGCGGCCAAGGTGTTGCGTGGTACAGAATCGTGAAGCAGGCTCTTAGTCGGGGACAGGCAGAAGGTCAGGAGAGGCGGCAATGGTTCGTAGAACAGGAGTGTGGCAGGGTAAGGGCTGTACAGAGCTGCGGCGCATCCGCAGGGGTGCGGATGCGCCCGTGACCCGATACGGGGGTCGTGGGGGCATTCGTAACAGTACCCCCTCTCTTAGGCCTCCCCCTCTTCCTAGCCCGCAGAAACTTAGTCAGGAGGTTCCAGTCCAAGATGTTGTCCTCCGGCTCCCATGACCTTTCCTCTGGCCCAAACCCCTTCCAGTCGACCCAAAAAAATCGTCTCCCCCTAACCGTCTTCATGGCTAAAATCTCCTTGACAGAAAACACATTGGTGGCGTCAGCTACGGGAGATGGGGGAACCACAGACCGTGAGAACCGATTACAGACGACTGGTTTCTGCAGGGAGACGTGGAATGAATTGGGGATGCGCATAGTGGGAGGGAGCCAGAGTTTGTAGGCCACCGGGTTAATACATCTCAGGACTTCAAAGGGGCCTAAGAACCAGGGTCCAAGCTTGTAGCTAGGAATCTTCAAGCGCATGTACCTGGCAGATAGCCATACCTTATCCCCCGGAACAAAGGAAGGAGGGGATATTCTTTTCTTGTCCGCTTGAACTTTCATACGAGCAGAGGCCCGAAGCAGAGATCATCGTGTTTCCTCCCATATGGCAGATAGGTCACGGACCAGAATGTCCACCGCAGGGACATCAGAGGAGGCAGGGGGCAGCGGACGGGGTGGACGGGGGTGCCGACCAAAGACAATAAAGAAGGGGGATGTCCCAGGAGAATCGGATTCGAGAGAATTATATGAAAATTCTGCCCATGGCAACAGACTGGACCAATCATCTTGTCTTGAGGACACGAAATGGCGGAGATAGGTACCCAAGACCTGGTTCACTCTTTCCACCTGACCATTGGATGGCGGGTGGTACACAGAAGAGAAGTCCAGATCAATTTGTAGAAGTGAGCAGAGACCTCGCAAAACCGAGGAACAAATTGAACTCCCCGGTCAGAAACAAAGTGCGCCATTTTGGAGAAACGGTCAGTGACTACCCAGATAACTGTATTACCGTCATAGGGAGGCAGATCGGTGATGAAGTCCATTGTGATGTGGCCCCCAGGGACTGTTAGGAACCGGCAGAGGCTGTAGCAAACCCGCAGGTTTGAGGCGCGGTGATTTGTTGCAAGCACAGGTGGTACAGGCTTCCATGAACTCCTTCACATCTTTTGTGAGATCGGGCCACCAGTAGAATCGAGAGATAAAAGAACAAGACTTCTGCACCCCCGGATGTCCAGCAATACGCGAGCAGTGGCCCCATTTCAGAATCCCTAGCCGGCGCACAGGGCGCCCATCCGTCTTGCCCGGAGGAGCACCTTGGAGGGTTATGGGAGCTGCAGATATCAGACATTCTGGGGGCACAATGTGCCAAGGAGTGGCCCCTTCACCAATAACATCAAAGCACGAGAAAGGGCATCGGCCTTAATATTCTTTTCAGCCGGTCGGAAGTGTATGACAAAATTGAATTGGGAGAAGAACAAAGACCACCTGTCTTGACGTGGAATGAGACGTTGTGCGATCTGAAGGTAAAGAAGGTTTTTGTGGTCAGTAAAAATATTTACCGGATGCCGAGCACCCTCCAGGAGGTGGCGCCATTCCTCTAAGGCAAGCTTGATGGCCAGCATTTCATGATCCTCGATGGTATAGTTCCTTTTGGCAGGTGAAAATGTCTTAGAGAAGAACCCGCAGGTCCGGGTCCTGCCCTTGGGCCCCTTTTGAGTGAGGACCGCTCCTGCCCCTACGGAGGAGGCGTCGACTTCTAAAAAGAAGGGACTCTCGGTATTGGGCCGGGACAACACAGGGACAGAGGCGAAGGCTGCTTTCAAGTTGGAGAAGGCTTCTTCAGCAGCTGGTGGCCACTCTTTCGGGTTGCCATGCTTCCAGGTGAGAGCCACAATCGGTGCCACCAACGTTGAAAAATGGGGGATGAAATGCCTGTAGTAGTTGGCGAATCCCAAGAAACGTTGTATGGCCCGGAGGCTGACAGGTTGTGGCCACTGCAGAACGGCGGACAATTTTGTGGGGTCCATTTGCAGACCCTTGTCTGAGACAATATATCCGAGAAACAGAAGGCTGGTTTGATGGAATTGGCATTTCTCCAGCTTGGCATAGAGGTGATTCTCACGCAGGCGTTTCAGGACGGCGCACATGAGACTGGTGGACCTCCAGATTGGGTGAGAAAACCAGAATATCATCTAGGTAGACGACCACACAGGTGTACAGGAGATCCCGGAAAATGTCATTGACAAACTCCTGAAAAACCACCGGAGCCTTACATAGGCCGAAGGACATCACCAAATACTCCAAGTGCCCATCCCGAGTATTGAAGGCGGTCTTCCACTCGTCAACTTTGTGGATCCGAATGAGGTTATAAGCCCCTCGCAAGTCTAACTTGGAAAAGACTTTCGCTCCCCGGAGACGGTTGAAGAGCTTGGTGATGAGTGGCAATGGATACCGGTTTTTAATGGTGATTTTGTTGAGATCGCGGTAGTCGATACACGGTCGCAGGGATCCATCCTTCTTCTCCACAAAGAAGTAACCGGCACCCGCAGGAGAAGACTTGCGGATAAAGCCTTTCTGTAGGTTTTCTTTAATATAGGCTGACATAGCCAGTGTCTCAGGTACAGATGGCGGGTAGACCCTACCCCGAGGGGGACTGGTCCCGGGTAGCAGGTCTATCGGGCAGTCATAGGGACGATGAGGTGGAAGAGTCTCTGCTTGCTTTTTAGAGAAGACATCCTGGAAGTCTTGGTATGGTAGCGGCAAGCCCGGAAGAGGCTTGAGAGGAGACTGTAGAGGAATGGGGCGCACCGGGCGAGGTGCCGATAGACAGCGAGTCTGGCAGTCTTAACCCCAACGCAAAACTTTGCCCATCTTCCAGTCGAGCATAGGAGCGTGACGCTGCAGCCACGGAAGCCCCAGGAGGACAGCCGAGGAAGAACGGGGTAACACGAAGAATGTGATCCTCTCCTTGTGCAAAGCCCCTACCAGTTCAGTCCGAAAGAGGATAGAGTGGCTCAAAAGTTCACCACTCACGGACGAGATGGCCAAGGGTTGGTCTAGGCGGACCACCGAGAGAAGATACTTGGCCACCAAAGTCGCATCCATAAAATTCCCAGCGGATCTGGAATCCAGGAAGGCAGCTGCTTGAAACGAGATTCCGGCATTCGTTGTGACCAGAACTGGCAACATGAGCCGTGGAGAGGGATTGTTCACACCTAAGGACGCCTCTCCCACGAAGCCTAGGTGCGAGCGTTTCCCGGACGTTGCGGACGGAGTGGACAGGCCCTGAGAAGATGTTCAGGGCTGCCGCAGTAGAGACACAAGTTCCCCTCACGTCGTCACGTAAGTTCTTGCGGCGTCAGGTGGGCTCTGTCCACTTGCATGGCCTCTTCCTTAGAGGTTGTGTAGAAGGGAGTGGAGGCCGAAGAAACACCGGCACAAGACGGGGTAGATGACGTGCTCGGCCCAGTTTGTGCTCTTGACGGAGCTCCTCCCATCTCTCCGAGAAATGGATGTCAATACGAGTTGCCAGAAGGATGAGCGAAGACGGAGAGTCCCTGGTGGAGAGGGCATCCTTGATCTGGCTGGAGAGGCCCTTCTTGAACGTGGCGCACAACGCGGCAACATTCCAAGCCATCTCCGATGCTAGTGTGCGGAATTGCACGGCGTAGTCTCCTACAGAGGAGCTCCCTTGCTTCAAGATCAACAGGGCGGTTTCGGCAGACGAGGCTCGGGCAGGCTCCTCGAAGACACTGTGGAACTCCTGCAGGAATATCGCAAGATCAGCTGTGACAGGATCGCCTCGGTCCCAGAGGGGAGTCGCCCAGGCCAGGGCTTTCTCAGACTGACCACGAAGGCCACCTTGGACCTTTCAGACGGGAACTGACCAGCCATAAGTTCCACGTTGAGGAAGCATTGGGTGATGAAGCCCCTGCAGGCCTTAGGGTCCCCATCAAACTTCAACGGCATGGACAAGCGGAGTTTAGGACCAGCAGAAATCTCCGGAACGGCTGCCATGGGAGCAGTCACTGCAGCCGACTGCTGCTGCTGTTGAGTGGCAAGGAGCTGCTGCATCATAGTAGTCCCGCTGGGTTTTTGCTGCTGCGCTTGCTGCATGATCTGCTTAGATTGCTGGGCCACGATGGTGGTGATGTCAGAGACACTTGGTAGAGGCACCTTGGCGGGATCCATGGCCGAATCGAACTGTAACGGTCTGTGGAAGTGGATCCTCTGGACCACCGCAAGCGATGGTGTAGGCCACGCCAGGGAGCGGAATCTAAGTAGGTCCGGTTTTCACCAGAGTCCGCCGCAAAGCGGGATGGACTTGCTGCGGCGGATTGCTACCAGGTTGCTACCCCTGACGTGACTTGCTTGCGGTGGCGGCCGAGGTGTTGCGTGGTACAGAATGGTGGAGCAGGCTTGTAGTCGGGGACAGGCAGAAGGTCAGGACAGGCGGCAATGGTTCATAGTCGGGGACAGGCAGAAGGTCAGGACAGGCGGCTTTGGTTCGTAGTCAAGGGATGTAGGCAGAAGGTACGGTACACAGTAGACAACAAGATATAAGGGAACGCTTCCTCTCAAGGCAACAGGGCACTATCGATTCGGCAAGGGTAGTAGGAAGGGGCAGGACTTAAATAGGATCAGCGCCCGATGAAAACCAATCATCGGCGCGCTGACCCTTTAAGCCTGACTGCAGTACCGCGCGCACTAGGGGGCGAGTGCGCATGGCCGGGAACTGGGGAGTGGCAGGGTAAGTGCTGTACAGAGCTGCGGCATTGCCCAGAGCGGAAGATGCCGCAGGGGTGCGGATGCCCCCGTGACCCAATATGGGGGTCACGGGGGCATCCGTAACACGCATTTTCTGACAGACTACCCTCATTCATTTAATACTGTGCTCCCTTCTTTTTCATCTCCATCCTATTCTAGGGGGACTTGTATGATCGGTGTTTTCACCTGTTTCTGGCATATAAAGCGCCTCTCTGTGCCGGCTCCGCTGTCAGACACAACTCCCCTATGTGTTAGGTGCATTAGGCGAAAGCTTCGCCAATTTCTAATGCCCCTAACATAAAGTGGCGTGCTGTGGGGGTTCTGGGGCGGGACGCACTACATTCGATAACACCGACGCATGTATGAATGCGGGTCGGCAAAGTGAGGCGCATTAAAGCTCCGACTGGCAGACCAATTTCAATGTGGTCTGTCTGTCGGAGGCGTTGAAGTTTTCCCCACATGTATGAGCGCACATTGACGCAGACATACATCAGGCGCAGTTTTCATGGAAAAACCCGTGAAAACAGGCGCTTCGACGCACCGATCTTTATACTTGTCCCCCATAGTGTATGAGGCACAAAAACACTTGTTTACAAAGTATTTACAAACCCATAAATATACCAAAAATGCACCTGAAATGTCTCATTGTGGTCTATGGGAAAAAGCACCACTGTTTTTTACACATCATTTTAACAAAATAACTGAAAAATATGTCATTATTACCTAACATAGTTTTACAATGAAGAGTCCATGGGAATTGCAAAAAATGTACCATTTACAGCTGTACTTTGCTGTTTGATACGTAATTGGTGTATTTTATTTCATATGCAAACACATCAAAAAAGGCACTTTTAAAAACGCATGAAAAAAGCGTAAATTGTGTAAATGTTTCTCTTAAAATACACTTATATTTTTCAGAATCCTTTTTAAACCATGTGAACTGATCCTGACAAGAGCGGACACAATCGAAACACAATGGAAACAAATTTACATAATGAGAAAGATTGCTGGTATTGAAATAATAGGAAGATTTGGATAATCTGTGAATTTTGGAAAGATCGGAATACAAGAGGGTGGATTTTAAATAATGGCTCTATTTTAAATTTTTACAAAAGTTATAAATAAAGCGCGACATGTATGAATGGGGTTGTGCCAATTTTCTGACATGCTTTAAGGAGTACCTATCACCTGTACACAAACACACATAATAGTAAATGAAATTATAAGACTTTTTTTTCCAATACATGTCATTAGCACTCCAGAGATTTTACCTCAGTATTACAGGGACACAGATTTTTGTTTCACTTTGTTAAGCAGGGCTCATTTTCTAGTAGGATTCCTTCTGTTAGGAGATACCAACTGTGCAGGGGGAGCTGAGGATATAGCTCCTTGTACAGGGTAATCTGAGTCTATCAGACATACACTGCAGCAGGCACAGCGCAATGAGGACATAGTGTGACAGGGTTTCCAGGCATCTAAATTACACTGCTGCTAGTGTTATATCCAGCACAGAAATAGCAGCCCAGAGCTTTTTTGTATTATATAATTTTTTTAAAATAATTTTTAGATTATTTAATTTTAAATACTTTTCTAATTAACATAAGTTAATTTCTATCACTTTAGTTGTTGTGGCCGGACGACCTTAGGCGGTCGCATGGTGCTGCCACTAGATGGCATACGTCAGGGGACCTGGAAGAAACGTGCCACCGAGAGCATGGTCTCGGTGGGGGAAGCCAGGTGTTGTCGGTCAGCAACATTAGGTTGCTGACACTCATATGTAGTATGGCTGATGTCCAGCCATTATGGATTGGCTTTCCCGTAACAGCTGCAGTTGGGTGGGTGGCTGTTCCTACGTTCCCATGTTCCAGCACATGTTTTTGGCATGGTCCTGGAGGCCTATAAAAGCCTGCTGCTCCACGCAATCAGGGGGGCGTGGCCTGCTACCTGACAGTGGAGCAGTAGTGGAGCTAGAGAGAGCTCTGGCCCCCGGAGGCTTGAGGAAAGCCAAAAAGTATACAATGAGAATACTGTGTGGTAGGCACAGACCCTGAGTAGAGAGGGTCGGTTTATGTATATGTAGTGGCTAGACGGCTGAGGATTTTATTTGTGTTATGTTTGTTTTGTATGCTTTTCTGTGGTAATAAAACTGGCTGAAGCCAGGATAAACTGAAGCCTGTGTCGGAGTGCCATTCCGCCTACAGAAGACGGCGATCCCAGAACTGAATAACCCCAGGCCGAGCCAAGATGGCGGCTAAAATGTGAGTGGAGTCTTACATTGTGTTATTTGGGAAATAATTGGTATTTTTTGACTATTAACAATCAAAGTTTGTTTAGCATGGCTCCAGCTGCCTGTCAGGAATTCTGTCAAGGCTTTTCAGGTGCACTCATGATGCGCCACATTGATGAATGGCAGTACGACACTTTCATAAAGGCCCGTTCCTAGGGGCGGGCGATTGCCCGTGGATCAGCCTCTGACTCTGCACGGCTGTTGTAATACGGCCCCGCAGAGTCAGTCAGCAGCTGCACACTCACTCTGCAGCTGCTGATACAAGGAGGAGGCAGGATGGATCCGTATGTATGTATCAGCGTAGCTAGATCTTCTCTGCCATCCCAGAGATCCCTGGGAGCTGTGCAACAGTGTAAT
>JAODAL010069286.1:0-16421 GCA_025379985.1 Phyllomedusa bahiana | reverse complement strand
ATTTTTCCACCAATCTCAACCATAAACATCCCAGTCATGACGTCGCACACACATCTCACCCTGCTCTATTCTGTAAGCTGATTGGCTGGCCGCCAAAATGTCAGGAAGCGTCGAAAATGTCGCGATATTAATGATGATGCACAGATTTTTAACTAAATTATCGCGTGATCGAAAAAATCCGATTACCATAAAAACCGTGCCGATTTCAACTTTGTCAATAAAAATTGCTCAACACTAGTCCCAATCATTACGGTAATTCACAGTTCTCATAGAAAACTATGGATTACGTCTCCTCTCCCCACTCGCACAATACACTGCGGGGGGAGTTAAGTGACATGCCCATTACTAGCGACGAATATGCACCGCTAGTAATGAATTTCTATGGGCCCCGCGGGAGTCGCCGCGAGCACCCGAGGTCCCGGAGTAATTGCGGGGCGTAATTACGCCCTGCAATTATGCCGTGTGAACATAGCCTTACAAAGCAAGCAATGGTTGGGTATTCATGATTTAACAATAGAAACAAAAATATCCAATTTCTGATTTTTGACAGCCTACCTATTTTGTACCTCTCATAGAGTTGCATGAGGTGAAATCATAAATACTCAACTATTGGTTATGGACAACACTTAACAAACAACCTGCTTTGTGCCTCCTATAGAGGTAGCATAGTAACATAATGAGTACGGTTGAAAAAAGACATATATCCATAAAGTTCAGACAAGTGTGGGGAAAAATGTGAATGAAGGGAGGGGATAGGGAGTTTTTAAAACTTAGCTTCCTCACTGATGAAGATTATGGAACCCATAAGGCAAGAACCAACCTGCTAAAAAAACACGACAATTTTTTGGGCCACATTCACAGCTCAATGGGTGGGACAAGACTGAACCCAGTAGCAGACAACTCTTTGGGCCCACGTATATGCTACCTGGGAAAAAAATTTAAAAGGTGCAGCTAATTGCTGAGAAGCAGCTCACATACCCCAATGCTAGGGGAATAATTAGATTATAAAAACTGCACATTAACTTAATACCTGTTCACACCAATATTCAGAAAAACCATAGTAAACGCATGGGGAGATTTCACAAATGCAAAAATAGCAATAAAACAATTCACATACCTTCAATGCAAGAACCAACCTGCCCTAAAGAAGATTTCATCCCTGATCCCAAAGTTACCATCAGACTGGATCTACATCTTTTATATGGCTAGAGAAGTATTAACTCCTTTACCCACCTGGACGAATGACTAGGTCCTGGCGGCGTTAAGGATCTGTTTAGCGGGATTGCAGAGCGCCGGGTGTTAGCTGATAATTGCAGCTAACACTCGGCAAATATAGTGCCAGATGGAGCCATCGCCATCCCGCACTCTTTAACCCCTTAGATGCCATGGCAAAAATGTGCGCACTGTCTAAATCATTTCAATCGGGGCGCCCGTGGCGAATTTGCAGGCTCCCAATCGGTGAACATGGTAGCTGGAGCCGCGTGAAGACTTCCATTGCCGCCATGTTTTCTGTTTTACTACTTTCTGCCTCAGGCAATGGTAGCAATAAAAAGTAAACTTCAGCCCGCAAAAATTGCTGCCTCACTCAAGTATGTGAGTGTCAGTACAAAAAAGTTATTGGTCGAGGAAAATGGCGTTGCCGCACCAATATCCAAAATAGAAAATATTTGGAATTTTTTTACGGTACCAAGACATAATGAAAACCCTACATGTTTGGTATTTCCGGAATCATGTTAACCTGTAGAATAATCATTTTTACCAAAGTCTGGACGCCGTAAAAAAAAAAAAAAAACTCCCGCAAACATGGCGTAAATGTTTTCTTTTTCACCTTTTGCCCCACTTAGAATTTGACAGTTTCTCAGTATATTCTATGGTAATATGATTAAGACCATTAGAAAGTACATCTTGTCCTGCACAATAAAAGCCCTCCTGTGTCTATGTAGATGGAAGAATAAAAAAAGTTATGGGTTTTGGAAGGCGGGGAGGAGAAAAATTAGTATTTTTTTTTCCCTTTTGGGAGGTTAAGGGGGTTTTTTTTTATTTTGTAAAATAATGGTTTATTAAAGGGGTTTTTTTTGAAAACTTCAACTGTTCCTGCTGAGCCAACTCCTCAGGGAGGCTATAAAAAGATTAAAGTTTTTTATGGGAAGAAGCCCCTTCCTCTTCTGAAATGAAAACCTTTTTTTTTTTTTTTAAAATGGAAAGGGGGGCCCCCCTTTTGTCCTTTGGAGGTGCAGGGGTGAGGGGGGTTTATGAAAAAAGCTTTTCAAACCCCCCTTTTTTTAGGGGGCCCTTTAATTTAAATTTTTTACATTAATTTAAGTCTCCCATAGGTTTTAAGGGTTTTATGAAAGGTTCAAAGTAGGGGCATTGTCAAGATCTATCAGGAATCAATGGTTGAGAATTCGATTTTTACAATGGAACCCGAGTACCCCCAATTTTTGATTCTTGGGCCCAAACCCACCTTCTTTTGGGTTTTTCCCCTAAGATGTAAGGGCGGAAAACCAAATTTTCCCAACTATTGATTATTGACAACACTCAACAACAGACCTGTTTTGTAATTGCTATAGAAGTATAAGCCTGTTTTGAGGGAGGACATAGGGAGGGGTATTTCACTCCTCTCACTTCCAAAAAGTCTCAGAGAAGTTCAAAATAGGTGGGTTGCTAAGAATTGTCAAGAATAAATGACTCCATGATTACCCAATCCATGGAACCTGCTTTGTACCTGCCATAGAAATGTATATTCTGCTAATATGAAATATATGAACATTTGTTTTGAGGTTCTTAGCGTACATTTTTGATCAAAACTGTAAATGCCCACCTATCGCGTAGGTAGCACGTAGCATAGGTTCCCACCTAAATTGGGGTCACCTTGCAGCGGTAGGTGGGCATTTACAGTTTTTGAAAAAAAATGTACACTAAGAACCTCAAAAAAAAATTTCATATATTTCATATAATCAGAAATGCTGATCCAAACATTATGTCCTCTTTGACTGTTTTTAGTGTTTCTAGAGTGCTACCTATAATGTATTGTGTTTGAAAATCTTATTCATGAGCAGGTGTTAGCCCCGCCCACCAAAGGCTAGCCCCTCCCTCTCATGTTTTTACCTATTCAAAGTAATAGGTTTATCAGTTGTGAGGTGGGTGGGGCTAGCCTCAGATGGGCGGGGTATGAAAAAAACGGACTAATTTCATGACTCTTTTCTGGCTGAAAACTGAAGAGAACTAAATATTCTAAAACTCCAGCATCTTACAGAATAAGGGACACAGTGCTGGAAACAGCAGGTCTGACACTAGCTTGTGCTGCCACCAGCAAGGGGGGCATAAACTATGTGACAGATTCTCTTTAATGATTGTTAACTACTACAATATAGCTTTATATGGGGTTATATTGAGAAATAAACAATATATTTAACTGCCTAGGGCTCCATACAAATCTATGTTGATCGGTGATGGGCAGACTGCAAGGTGTTCATAGGATTTTTGAATGATGTTCTTGTAATTGACACGTTCTACATACATTTCACGTCCTCATGCATCGGATGAGTCATGTTCGATGATCACAATGTCAGGGTCATGAGTGATTTCAAATGTCAAAGCGCTTTGCCATTATTAAAGATCTCAACAACCTTCCTGTATTGGTTCCCTTAATCATCTTCTCATCCAGCATAAAGACTCTTCTGCTGGTTATAGACTTATTTTCTTTAGATTTAGAACCAAAAAACCTCAAAGATTACAGAACTGCAAGAAATATTTTCGGTAATTCTTTTCTTAACAGATTCGGCATAAAAAATGAGTAGATCCTACAACTATTATGTTGGAACAATACTGGTCTCCTGTCCACCAATTAGCACAAGAATATTTTATACTTCATAGTATCAGAGGTGACCAATCAGATCCTGTAGTGTAGCCTATGTATTAAATTAACCCCTTCATGCCACAAATATATATATATATATATATTATATATATATTTATATATATTATATATATATATATATATATATATATATATATATATTATATATATGTCCTCCTCGCACTCCGAGAGCCATAACTCTTTTTGTTTTCATGGAGTTCACTCTACGGCATAAATGATATGTTACCTGTATTCTGCAGGTCAATACAATTCCAGGGATACCAAATGTGCAGAGTTTTCATTATGTTTTTGTACTTTTATAAAATTATAACACAGTCTATGTTACGGTGGAAGCTGGGTATGTGGATGCTCTGGGTCACCGCGAGCGAAGATGTAGATGCAGACCACACCAGGGAGTGGAGTCTAAGGGGCACCCACCATAACCAGGGCACACGGCAAGGCCAGATGGACTGAGCTGTGGGTTGCTACCTCTGAGCTGGGGGGAACCCCCAGGTCGCTACCTCTGACATAGATTCTCGTGGTGACAACTAGAGATGGGCGAATTGATTCTAATGAAGTGGAATTCGCTTAGAATTTCAGGAAAACTTCAGTTCGGAACGAAGTCGAAGTTTGGGGTACTTCGGGTGAACGAAGTGTGCTTTTGATTGATAAAATGGCTGCGAGCACATGGCGTTACATGGGGCAAAGAACTCTGGGAGGAAGACGGGCATAGCCTGCATGACATGTGCAGAGATGAAGCCAATCAGAGACCGGCGGGATTCTGTGACGTCACCGCCCTATATAAGTCTGGGCGCGACGCTGGGAGCTCATACCACTCTCACTGTACTGATTAAGGAAGGTGCTGCCGTGGCTGCTTATGATATCTCTTACTAAAGTACTCATTTTTATACAGCGATTTTTGGGGGGGTGTCACAGCTTGTCTCAGAGACTGCTTCTCTTACGTTCTAATTCTGATTTTGCGGGGTATTGGAACTGAAGTCCAGTGTGCGTCCAGTGCAGCTGCATATACATTTTAATGCTATCTGCTCACAGCACATTGAATATCCAAGGGGGATCTAAGCCTCTTCCTGTTGTATTCAGTTAAAGAAACAGCGTTTTTACAATACAAATACCACTTCATTTTTGGTTGCTCATTTATTTTACGCAATTTACATCCAGGGGTTAATTAAGCGTTGTTCTGCTGTTCTGGTCACTAAAAGAAATGTGCTTTTTCACTGCCAAAGAAGAAATTCTGTAGCATAATTCATATCCGAAGGTTAATTAAGCCTGTTTGTACTTTTATATTCAGTAAAATACACACTGTTTTTAAACCACTTTCCCATTTGGTTTCTCCTTTGGCAATTGGAGGGTTACCCGCATTTTTTATTTGGAGGGCAAACCCCTTGGGTTTTCAAAAAACCCATATTCCGTGGGGTGAAACAATAGGGGGGCTTTTGGGGGTTTCTTAATTTGGAAGGGGGGTTTCGTTAAAGTTTTTCCCAAAAAAATTGTTGGAAAAAACCCCCGGGGTTTGGGGTTTTCCCCCTAACCCGGGGCTTTTTAAAGAAAAAGGGCCTTGGGCCCACTTTTGGGTTACTTGGGGGAAAAAACCCGGGAGGAACGGGGAACCTTTTAATTTGCTATTTAAAAATTTTAAACCGGGGTTCTTGACTACCCCCTTAAAAAAATTTGGGTTCCGCAAAAAAAGTGGGAAAATTTCCACTTCCACTTTTGCTTTAAATTGTGCCCTTGGTTTTAAAAATTTTAAATCTTTTTTATTTAAAAGGGTTTCATTTTTTTAAAGGTTTTTTGGGGGGGGTTCAAAAAAGGCAAAAAAGTATTTTTTTTAGAAGGGGACGGGTTTCCCCCTTAAAAAAGTTTAATTCTTTTTGGGGTTTTTTTAATAATTCAAAAATTTTTGCCCCAATGCAAAAAAAAATATACTTTTTAAAAAAATTTTTCCCCAAACACACAGAAAACCCAAGGGTGATTCCCCTTTTAATCCTTTTTTGGGGTTTTAATTCAGTTAAAGAAACGGGTTTTTTAAATTTTAAAAATTTTTAAACGTTAAATTTTTTTCCTTAATTTTTTTTTTCCAAAAATTTAAAAAATCCGGGGAAAAAAGCTTTTTTTTCCTTTTCCCGGGGACTAAAAAAAACTTCTTTGTTCATTTTTGGGAAAAAAAAGGGAAAATTTTTACTTTTAATTTTTAATAAATCCAAGGTTTAAATTCCTTTTGGTCTTTTTTTTTGGGGGTAAAAAACCCCGGGGTTTTTTTAAACGGAAAATTTCGGGGTAAAATTTTTTTCCTTTGGCCATTTGTGGAGGGCAATTTTTATTTTCCAAGGGTTCCCCCCAGCTTGTTACTGGGTTCTTTTGGGGTTTTTAAAAATACAGGGTGTGTATTTTTTACATAACGATTTTCTTCATTAAACAGGTCTTTTCTTTTTGAACAAAAAGTAGGCCCCGGGACAGAGAGGTGCAGGTTTTTTCATTTTGGGGTGGGGCAGTGGCACAAAACATTCTGGGGGAGGGCCCAGGGTCGCACCCACGGGAAAGGGGACGTCGCAAGCGGGGTAACCCCTCGGTGATTCCAAAAACTCCCCGCTTTTCATCAACCGGCCTTTGGGTTGTTTGACTGGGAACCCCAAATTTGGTTTTTTGTTTGGGGTTGACAGGGTCATCCATTTTCCTCCCAGATAAAAACTGAAAACCCCCACCCAAAGGGAGCCCGGTTGAAAACGTCAGACAAAAACCCCTTTTATTTGGGCCCAGGGGCCCGGGGAAAGCGAGTACCCGGCCCCCTTCCACCTGCCCTTTTCAACCCGCCATGCCCCCCGTTTCTGGTCCCTTTCCCAAGTGATCTACTATGTGTTTGGGTTTCACCGCCACTATCCCCCCCAGTTGGGTTTTAAAAATTTGAGGGGGGCAGTCAGAGTTTCCCCTTGGCAGGAAGAAATGGGGCCATTTTTCCCTGCTTCTTGCAGTATTGTTTTGGAGAGGGGGCAAGGGGGAAGGGTTTTTTGGGCCCCAGGGGTTTAACCCCTTCCCCTTCCAAGACCTTTGAAAAAGGACAGCTGTGAAAATTTTAAAAAAACTAAATTAAATTTATAAAAAAGGGTGGTTTGAATCCCAGTTTTGAAATTACACCAGTTTGTTAAAATTTGCAGCGTATGGAATTTTGAACTGAAGGGGGAAACCTTTAACTACAGGATTTGTTTTGGGTGTTTTATTTTGGTCGTCCATTATTGATGGAATTCGGGTTCCCAAAAAATGGAAGGGGGCCCCAAAAAAAAAAAAAGAAAAGAAAAAAAAAAAAGGGACAGCTCCCAAAACTGGTTTTTTGTATGAAAAAAGGGGAGGCCCCCCCCTTTTTTTAAAGGTGGAAAAAAGGGGGGCCCCCCCCGGGGTTTTTAAAGGGGGGAAAAAAAAGGGGGGGTTTTCCTCCCCCTGTTTTTGGGGGGAAAAGGGGGGCCCCCCCTTCCCTTTTAAAAGGGTGGTAAAAGGGGGAAACCCCCCCCTGTTAAAGGTGGAAAAAAGGGGAGGCCATCCCCTTTTAAACCTTTTTAAATCAATTTCCCCCCGTTCAAAAATTTTCCCCTTTTAAATTATATTTTTTCCCGTTCCTAAAATTTTCCCCCCGTTCAAAAATTTTCCCCCTGTTAATTTTTATTTTTTTACTGTTCTTAAATTTTTCCCCCTGTTCAAAAATTTTCCCCCCTTGGTTAATTTTATTTTTTTTACTTTCATAAATTTTCCCCCCCTTTTCATTTTTTTCCCCCTTTCTGTTAATATATTTATTCCTTTTCATAAAATTTCCTTTTCATCAGTTCCTGTTTTGGCCCTTTGTACCCGACCTTTTGTTTACATTACCTAAACCTTCCGAATCTCGGCCACCCCCCTTTGACCTTTTTTGGGCCCTGACCTTTAAACCCCCGGGGGGGCCTGCCTGACGTTTCGTCCCAAACGCTTTTTCCCCTTTTGGCTGCCCCCTTAAAAGAAAGTCACGATAGCGCGGGTTTAGACTCCCGAGCGGGGAAAAGTTCATCCCGCTATGCGGCGGGTTTCGGGTTGAAAACCGGGCCCCTATTTAAGATTCCGCTCCCGGGCGGGGGCTTTTAGAAACGTTGTGGGGGTCCAGTGGATGGGAACTACCCGTCCGGGGAAAACAGAAGCAGTGGAATAAATTTTATTATCCCGTATTTCCTGGCGACTGCCAAAAAAAGCATTTTCCGCTTTTGAAAGGGGCCTAAGAAAAAGGCAGGTTTTCAGCCCTTTATTGCCATGATTGACTTTTAAAATTAACGGGGGTGTATCCCTTCCCTTGGTTCTTTTCAAATTTTAAACCCCTTTTAATAGCCTTTCTTTTTTTTCTTTGAGTTTTCCCCAAACATAGGGAGGCGGGGAATTCCACCTTTTTGGAAAAATGTCACATATCCCCTTATTTTGGGGGGGAGGGGCCGGTGTGGCCCCCTCCCGTTTTTTAAAGGAGGGTTTTTGGGGATTGGGGGGGTTAATGCAAAATTTTCCCTGGCAATTTTTTTAAAAAGGGTCTTGAGGGGTGGGGTAGGGAATTGAACAACCTGTTTGACCCTTTTTCCCCTCCCTTTTTGTGACTTCGTTTGCCCCAGGGGAATCTTGCCCACTTTGGTTTCATAAAAAAATCGTTAAGGGGCCTTTCTCTGTTCAAAAATTTTCCCCCCCTGTTAATATTTTTTATTCTTTTCTTCAATTTTCCCCGTTAAAAAAATTTATTCCTGTTCATCAATTTTTCCCCTTTTAAATTTATATTTTTTCCCTTTTCCCATAAATTTTTTCCCCCTGTTAATTTATTTTATTTTTTCTTTTTCCCCCTTTTTAATTTTTTTCCCCTTTTTGTTAATATAGTTATTCCCTGTTCTTTTTTTTCCCCCCTGTTAATATTTTTTTATTCCTGTTAAACCCAATTTTCCCCCATTTTTAAAAATTTTTTAAATTCTGTTTTCATAAATTTCCCCCTTTTTAATATATTTATTCCTGTTCACCCAATTTTCCCCCCTGTTAATATATTTTTTCCCTGTTCATAAAATTTTCCCCTTTAAAATATATTTTTTCCTTTGTTCATCTTTTTCCCCCTTTAATATATTTATTCCTGTTCTTAAAGGAATTTTTTCCCTGTTCTTTCCCCCCTGTTTTTTTTTCCCGGGGTTTTAAACCCACCTTTCTTTCTTTGGGTTTACCCCCCCCTTGTTTTCAACCCGGCCGGGAATCTCCGCCGCCTGCCGGTTACTTTCGATTAGTGTTTGCCTTTCACTGCCGCCCTTTCCTCAAAGGGTTTTGTCGTGTAAAAACCCGGGTTTCGCTGCAAACCCCCCATTGCAACTTTTCCTCATTCACTATTTGCCCGCTTCTGCAAGAAGCAGTGGATATCTTCCCCACCTCTTTGCTGCCCACTGTCCTCATATAGTTTTTCCTCGCTGTATAGTGGTGCAGAAGCGACAGCACATAGTAGTTCTCTGGCTGTGGGAAGCGAACGGGACAGAGATGGGTTGAGGACAGGTGAGAGCCCCTCAACTGCTCCGGGCCATGCCAACATGGGTTGTGTTGTGACAAACCCACCGACTCTTGGTGGGGTTGTCAGATGTCCCTCTGGGAGAAAGTGTATGACCTAGTGTGTTGTCAACACATGGCCGGTAGATGACACCGGAATGCTTTTGTCCTCGCAGGGTGACCCCTGCTGTGACGTCCCCTTACTGTGCTGCGATCTGTTTTGGCTCCCGGTAACCTATACTGTGTTTTTGATGCTATGGTAGGTGTACCCCTTTTTTCAGTGCCCTGCCTGACTTTATCAGGCAAATTTTCCCCGCTTCATTTTTTTGGGTCAGTTTTGCCCCTTAAGTGCGGGAAATTTTATTTAAGGATTCTAGACGGTGGCGATTTTTGCGTGTATCTAAAACACATTTTGTATGAAGCCCAAACCCAAGCTCCCTCTGCATATTTAAGCATGGCACAACATTCTATAGCACCCTGTAGGCTCTGTGCAGCCTGGAAATAGCGGTTTTTTAACGCTATTCATCCCGAAGCAATTCGGACCGAAACTAATTTTGTCACCGAATCGAATTTTTGAGAAATTCGCCCATCTCTGGTTTGCTCCTCGAGCGTGGGGAAACCCCCAGGTCGCTACCTAAATTTGGTCTCTTTAGTGAAGCCAAAGTGTGGACGGAAGGGACAGGGGTCACGCCGGTGCAACCGTAGACTGTATAGACTGTATCAGAGTCCCAGGCAGGTAGCAGACTGGCATAATGGCTGGTGTCAGCAGCAGCAGGAACACAGGTAACACTGGTAGCAGGTCATCAAAACACAGGTAACAGACACCAATTAGAGGACAAGAGCAATGTAGGAACACAAACAAACTAAACTTGACCCAAAGGCAGGAATTTCCCTTAAAGGGCCCCTGGTGGATAAAGTTCATTGGCCAGGTAATTAGTCTACTGTCTCTTTAAAATTTTTGGGTTTAAATTTCCCGAGTATTTTTTTCCCCCTGGGGGGCAGGATCCCGGGACAACAGAAATGAAGGAGCAGGATTAGGGAAATGGAAAGTACACACTAGTAGAGGAACGGGACGGGGGGGACTTAGGCAGAAACCGGCCCAAATCCCCCCGTGATCCAAAACCGGGGACTTTTGGGCCCAGGGTTTCGGGGTCCTCTATTTTTTTAAAATTTTCTTTGCAGTGCCATTTTCTGTCATCAATAAACCTGTTTCATTTTTCCATCTATAACCCTGAGTGAGGGATTTTTTTTGGGGGTTTAAAGTCTTTTTTTTAACTGGTAAAAATTTTAAAAATTATTTTTCGCCCTTTTAAATTAAACGTTTTTTTCCCAATTTTTTGGGGAAAAAAAATAAAAAATTTCATTTTGTCATTGTGTTATACATATCTAAAAAATAGTCATATATCTACATCCTTATAACTCCTTTTTGAATAAACGGGCCTTTAAAAATGGTACCACTTAGTTTTAATAATTTTTAAAATCTGTTTGCCTTTTCCCAAAACTTAAATGGAAACCCCATGTCTTTCTATTTGTAATGTGGGGTATCTTTATGAAAACGGGAAAAATTTGATAGGTTTAAATTAAGTTTTTCTCTTTGTTTGCCATAAAAAAATTAACACGGGGGTTAATCTAATTTGGGGGGGGCCCAACCCTTTTTAAAAAAATTTATACAAAAAAAATGACAAGTTAGATGAATTAAGGCCATGAGACGAAGCACAAGAACAGAAAAAAAATCCCTTTTTTTAAAAAAAAATTTTGGGCCCAAAGTTTGGGGGAAAAATTGGGGCATAATTACACTGAGGTTTTGAACGGGCCCCAAAGGAGAGCGGGGAAAAAACCCCCCTGGGGGGGCCTACTGGGCATGGTGGGCCCCTCAGAAAAAGCAAGGTGATGGGAAAGGCGGGGAGGGGAAACATTATGTGAAATTTGAACAGTAACTGTAATTTGGGTCCCAAGAATCATCTCCACTGGTAGTCCCCAGACATCCCAATCCTGCACTGACTACACTCCTCAACCTAGAAATTAGAACACCAAGAAAGATGAGCCATAAAGTTTTACAAATCGAGAAATTTGGGGGGGGTCAAAAGTCAAAAAAATGTTAAAATTTCAAAAACCCCCAAACCCCCAATCGGGAAAACATTGAAGGGCAGAAAAATTCAGTTTGAAAAGATATTTTTACCCAACTGAACCCCTTTAAAAATAAAAGAACCAATGGGGGCCCCCCCCCCCCCCGGTTTTGTTGTGTGTTTCCCTCCTGTTCCTCAATGTGCCAGTTATAATCACTTGTCGCAAATTGAGAGAGAAAATCCTTAAAAATGAGGGGGACCTGGGTTTTTTTCCCTTGTTTTGGGGGCCCGAATGTAGTTTGGGAGTTGTCCCTTTTTTTTCTGGCGTACCTGGCCTAATTTGGCCCTCAAATTTCCCTTTTGGACGTAAGGGATGGGGATGTTAAAGGGCTCCCTTTTGCCACTTTGGGCTGTGCCTAACATAAAGGGGCGTGTAATGGGTGGGGGTGGGGTTTTTCTGGGGGGGGGTCGCGGGGGCTTTTGAAAATCCGGGGCATTTTTTAGGATCGCGGACGGCAAAGGGGTGGGCTTTGCAGAAATGTCAAGCTCCAACGGGCGGACCCTTAGTTGATTACCCCAATTTACTGGGTAGTTGGGGGGAAAGGGGAATGCGGGTAAGAAAAAGACAGTTATTTTAGTTTTTTGGGGGATTCTAAAAACGGGAAAGACGGATAGAAAAAAATTTGTCGCCGGGGCCCCCTTTAAACCCGAATGGTTTGCGGTTTTCCCGGGGCCAGGGTTCGGCATGTAGTGGACCGGGTGGATAAATTACTGGGAGGGGCTGGCGATGACCCAGCTGTTGTGGTCCATGTTGGAACCAATGACAGAATACATGGTAGGTGGAGGATCCTAAAGAATAATTTTAAAGAACTAGGCTCAAAGCTGAAGGGAAGGACCTCCAAGGTTGTGTTCTCCGGAATACTGCCGGTGCCATGCGCTACTCAGGAAAGACAGCGGGAGCTCAGGGAGTTAAATGCATGGCTGAAGTCTTTGTGTAGGACAGAGCGGTTTGGGTTCTTAGAACACTGGGCTGAATTTTCATTGGGGTACAATCTGTTTTCTACAGATAAATTGCACCTGAATGGAAGGAGGTCTGCTGTGCTGGGGGAAAGAATTCTAGAAGGGGTGCGGGAGTATTTAAACTAGGGATGAGGAGGGAGGACAATATAGAAAATGAAGGAGTAGATAGGTTAGAGAGTGGGCAGACTATATCAGTGGGTGGAGAAGCGGAATGGGGGAGGTGGAGTAGACCAGCGGATAAGGAGATCCATGTGTTGCAAACCAGCATTGAAGATATAGGTACCCACAATATTTCATGTAATCTCATGCCATCTACTAATTGTGTAATAAATAATCACATGCTGTCCACTAAAGGTATAATGTATAATCCCATGCCATCATCTGAAAGGGTAATGTATAATCCCATGCCATCTACCAAAGGAGAGATGTTTAATCGAATGCCGTCATCTGAACAGGTAACGTTTAATCCCATGCTGTCTACTGAACAGGTAACGTTTAATCCCATTATTATTATTATTATTATTAATTATTATTATTAAACATTTATTAACATTTATTTTAAAGCGCCATTGATTCCATGGCGCTGTACATTTGAGGGGGGGGTCACATACATGATATGTCAAGTGAGTACAATAATGACAATGAATGACATATAACTGGTACAGAGGGAGAGAGGACCCTGCCCGCGAAGGCTTACAATCTACAAGGAGGAGGGAAGAGACAGGAGGTGAGGGGCAGACATGTTTGTGGGGTAGTACAGTGGCAGCAGGGTTATTGTAGGTTATAGGCAATCCTGAAGAAATGGGTTTTCAGGTTGCTTTTGAAGCTGGTGAGAGTGGCAGAGAGTCTGATGTGTTGGGGCAGTGCATTCCAGAGTGTGGGGGAAGCACGGGAGAAGTCTTGGAGACGGTTATGTGAGGAGCTGATAAGAGGAGAACAGAGAAGAAGGTCCTGTGAGGAGCGGAGATTGCGTGAGGGGAGATATCTGGAGATTTGGGCAGAGATGTATGGAGGGGAGAGGTCATGGAGAGCCTTGTAGGTCATGGTTAGCAACTTGAAATGAATTCGCTGAGCTATTGGTAGCCAGTGAAGGGATTGACAGAGGGGAGAGGCAGAGGAGTAGCGAGGAGAGAAGTGGATAAGACGGGCAGCAGAGTTAAGGATGGTTTGGAGGGGAGCGAGTGTGCTAGATGGGAGGCCACAGAGAAGGATGTTGCAGTAGTCAAGGCGGGAGATGACAAGGGCATGAACGAGCATTTTTGTGGTGTCGAAGTTGAGGAATGAACGGATGCAAGAGATATTTTTCAGGTGGAAGCGGTAGGACAGAGGTGAGGGTTTGGATGTGTGGTTTGAAGGATAGAGTGGAGTCGAGGATTACCCCAAGGCAGCGGACTTGCGGAACAGGTGAGAGTGTGCAGCCATTGACAGTGATAAAAAGATCAGGTGGAGGGATGGAGGGGGACGGTGGAAAGATGATGAATTCTGTTTTCTCCACATTTAGTTTTAGGAGATGGGAGGAGAAGAAGGAGGAAATGGACGATAGACAGTCTGGGATCCGGGAGAAGAGAGAGTGACATCTGGGCCGAGATATAAAGCTGGTGTTATCAGCATACAGGTGGTAATGAAGCATGTGAAGCTATGAGTTGACCCAGACCAAGGGTGTAGATAGAAAAGAGTAAAGGACCCAGGACTGACCCTTGGGGGACACCAACAGAGAGAGGCCGGGGGGAGGAGGTGGAGCGAGAATGAGAGACGCTGAATGTCCGTCAGAAAGGTACGAGGAGATCCAGGAAAGAGCCAAGTCTGTGGATGCCGAGGGAGGAGAGGATTTGTAGCAGGAGGGAATGGTCGACAGTGTCAAAGGCAGAGGACAAGTCTAGAAGGAGGACAGAGTACTGGCGTGAGGCTTTGGCAGTTGCTAGGTCATTGGTGACCTTGGTTAGGGCGGTTTCGGTAGAGTGGTTGGGTCGGAAACCAGATTGTAGTGGGTCAAGAAGAGAGTTGGATGAGAGGTGGGAGGACAGCTGAAGATAGACGTGCTGCTCGAGGAGTTTGTCTACTGAACAGGTAACGTTTAATCCCAAGCTGTCTACTGAACAGTTATTGTTTAATCCCATGCTGTCTACTAAACAGGTAACGTTTAATCCCATGCTGTCTACTGAACGGGTAATGTATGATCCCATGCCATCTAATGAAAATGTTAGATACAATCCTAAACCGTTGATGGAAAGTGTAAAACTGGAAGGGAACTTAAAATGTCTATTCACAAATGCTAGAAGTCTTGCAACCAAAATGGGGGAACTTGAGGTGCTTGTTGTAGAGGAGCTGATTGATGTGGTAGGTATTGCTGAAACATGGCTGGACACCACGCATGATTGGGCAGTCAACATTCAAGGTTTTAATCTATTTAGGAAAGACAGAGCGAACAGGAGGGGAGGAGGAGTGTGTCTGTATGTAAGGAGTAATATGAAGGCAAATGTGAAAGAGGTTATACAGGGCGGAGTAGTTAATGATGTGGAAACATTGTGGGTGGAAATACAAGGGGGGAATATTACAGAAAATATTATTTTTGGTGTAATATATAGACCCCCGAACATCACTGAGGAGATAGAAGAACAGAAGCATAATCAAATGGTGCGGGCAGCACAGGCAGGTACAGTGATAATAATGGGTGACTTTAATTTCCCAGGCATTAACTGGGGTCACGGTTCTGCATCAACTGAAAAGGAAAGGAAGTTCCTTAATCTGTTAAAGGATTATTTTATGGGGCAGTTTGTGGAGGAACCCACTAGAAGTGATGCTCTGTTGGATCTGATCATTTCTAACAAAGCAGAACTAGTCGGAGCGGTCACGGTTTCTGAAAATCTTGGTAACAGTGACCATAATATAATTCACTTTAGTGTAAACTGGAAAAGAGAAAAACAGAGCGGGAAGGCAAAAACATTTAATTTTAAAAGGGCCAAATTTTCCTAATTGAGGGAATACAGGACCTAGACTGTGAGCAGCTATTAGCAAATGGTGATATAGAAGCCAAGTGGGCGAGCTTTAAATATACTTGGGAAAATTTATTGCAAAATATATTCCTATGGGTAACAAGTATAGGCGACTAAAACTAAAACCAACATGGCTTCTACCTTCTGTTAAGAGGGCAATAAACAATAAAAAAAGGGCATATAAAAAATTTAAGTCAGAGGGGTCGGCATCAGCCTTTGGAAATTATAGAGAGCTTAATAAATTCTGTAAAAAAGTGATAAAAGCAGCTAAAATTCAAAATGAAAGGCAGATGGCCAAGGACTGCAAGACTAACCCCAAGAAATTCTTTAAGCATATAAATTCCAAAAAGCCAAAGTCAGAGCAAGTAGGACCCTTAAAAACCTGTGATGGGGGGCTGGTCACTGGTGACCAAGAGAAGGCAGAGGAACTAAATAGGTTCTTCAGCTCAGTATATACTGTCAATGAAATAGTAGTTGATGGGGGTGGACCAAGTGCAGAAGTGGTGGCAGTACTGGTTAATACATCATCTGCTATAATTAATTCGCTCAGTGTGGAAAAAGTCAAAGCCAAGTTTAAATAAAACTGAATGTGAACAAGGCTCCAGGCCCTGATGGCATTCACCCAAGAGTTCTTAAAGAGCTCAGCTCGGTTATCTCTGTGCCCCTGTACATGATATTTAGAGAGTCCCTGGTGACTGGTATAGTACCAGGAGACTGGCGCAAGGCAAATGTAGTTTCCATCTTCAAAAAAGGTTCCAAGTCTTGCCCAGGTAATTATAAACCAGTAAGTTTAACATCTGTTGTGGGAAAAATGTTTGAGGGGCTTATAAGGGACTATGTACAGGAGTATGTTGACAAACAAAATATTATTAGTGATTGCCAGCATGGATTTACTAAGGACAGAAGCTGTCAGACCAATCTGATATCTTTTTAAAGGAGGTGAGTAGAAGTCTG